>OZ020292.1:6408727-6700737 GCA_963971205.1 Aethes cnicana
TTTATTTCAATTTTAGATAGTATTCTAAAAAACATTTTCATTGGTCTATTCCAATTTTGGTTTTTAATATTTTTGACCGCTTCAGCTTCGTACAATTCTTGTACCGTTTTATCATTCCAATCTATTATTCCAAGTTGGTATAGATACTGGCTATAAACTAAATGGTGTTCGGGATCACACCAACCATTCCCAATGGCTATTCCTTGAAGATTTATTTTGGATGCCGCTGTGGGATTCCTGCGGTGAATAGCGTGCGCGAGCGCCGGGACGTATTTGCCGGCGTACGACTCTCCGGAGATAAAGAAACTGTTTTTCTGCAACTCCGGAAAAAGCTGGAAGAACTGCGTCACGGAAGAGTACAGCTGATCGGCTATCTGTGTCTCGTCAGTACAGTATCCACGTTCATCCTGTGTGAAACTAAATCCCGCGCCTACGGGGTTGTCTACGTAGATGACGTGATGGTTCAGAGCCCAGGTGTATTTTCTGCGTTCGAAGGTTCCATTCTGCACCCTGAGCGGGCCGTGCTCGGAGAACAAGCCAAAAAGCGAAGAGCCGCCAGGCCCGCCTTGCAGCCACACGAGTACCGGCGCTGTTCGTGAGTCCTCCACCATGCTTGGAAAGTACCAAAAGAAGTGGTTGGAATGATAGGTCTCGTTAACTGTGAGGTAGCCGGCGTAGCTCTCGATGCCCATCTCTGGGGCCAGCGTGACGCGAGCCCGTTTCCGCGCCTCATCCAGGCGACCGGCTGCGATGAGAGGAGACAGGAACAACGGCTTGTCTGGGTCACCATTGTCACTGAGCCTCGCCTTATGAACCTTCTGGTCGCGCCAGTCAGGAAGCAGGCTCAAGTAGCATTGCGCTATCACAAACGCCTGAAGTAACACAATTGTCCGCCGAATACTTGTCATCCTGACCAATGTTCTGGCCCTAATGATTGAAAAGAAATTAATTTATTTTGAAACGCGCTCATTACAGTTTCGCTTATCGCTGGAATGGATTAATTAAAAACTTAATAAATAGGTAGGTACAGATCGTTATTTAAAAATGTTATTTTAAATATAGCCAGCAAAATAAGCCATAATTATTTACAAATCAAAAATCCTTAAAATTGTGTCTTGAATAAAATGAAAAATGCATGAACTTACGCTACACACACATATATACATACAAACCAAAAAAGCCTTGAAAATATTTGAACGGACTTGCTCAAGTCTCGTGGTAGCAAAAAATGTAGAAACTAACCATTGCAAAAGGAAGCAAAGTTTATGAACGCGAAGATACAACTTTTTCGGGCAAAACTTGCGACTTTCTTTGCGACACATGGTCGGAATGTTGGGCTTTATCTCCGTTACTATACCTTTTTTAACAATAAAATTGAGAAAGATCTTGCTGGAAGTTAACGGTGATGAGGAATGATAATGGAAAACATACATACCTAGTTGGAACCAATAAGAAAAGTTACAGGGATTTAATAAATGACTACAGCTAGAACAACAATTTGTGGAAAAAACTCATGTAAGTTTTTAGGGTTCCGTATCCAAAGGGTGTAAAACGCAACCCTATTAATATGCCTCCGATTGGCTGTCTGTCTGTCTATCACATGGCTCTATCTCTTGAACGGAAATAGCTAGAGATATGAAATTTTCACAAAAAGTGTATTACTGTGGCCGCTACCACAACAAATAATAAAAGGGGGGAAAATGGATATGTAAATGGCCTTCTTCATACAAGTTACTGTTTTTTTCGTCGTTGGTAGGTTTAAGAAAAAAAAAGAAACGAAAAAATGTAATTAAACAGCTAATGAGAAGAAAAATTGCTTTTTTTAGGAATTGCCTTCGCGTGATAGTTCTCCGGGTAAACTTAAAAAAAAAACACTGCGTTTATGCAACCTTTCTCTTATTGTTATCATAATATCTTTATTAAATTTTGTATGCGTACCTAATACTTAGGTACAAAGAAAATAAAGAAATCGGGACACGCTCTACTTTTGAATTTTAGGTGTTCCTTAATTATTAAGACGTAAAAGTCTATTGTGCGTTAAAGTTATTTGCTGTGATTTAAGGAAGGGTAAGAAATAAAAACCGACCAAGTGCGTGTAGGGCTACGCGCAAAGTATAGGGTTCCGAAGTTGACGATACCCACACTACCTTTTTCTAAGACTTATTAGCATCTAGCTAGCCTGTGGTAGGTATGTATAACGTGCCCGCCCGACGCCCCTGCCGCTCGAGAAAAATCATTGGTTTTTTAATGATTTCATAAGTTGGTCGACTATGACTCGTAACTTTGTACAGCCTACTTAGCTGTGATAGTTTTCCTTTCAACTACGTTATATATGCCACAACCGTGATTTTTTTCAGCCATCCAAATACCACCATTTTGCTAGCAGAGGACAGGGGCACGTGACTCTAACAAAAAATAGCACTTTAAAGCTTAATATTTCACAAACGCATCACTTAATCGAAAAACTAACCCTCAATATTTTTTCAAGACCTATTCAACGATATGCCGCACCATGGGGTATGCAAGAAAAAAAAATTACATCCCCACTTTACGAGTAGGGGAGGCACCCTATAAAAAAAAATATTTCAAAATTTTATTGTACCACTTTGTCAGCGTAACTAATATGTATATTCATGCCAAATTACAGCTTTCTAGAACTAAGCATCTCTGAGAAATAGTGCGGACAGACGGACGGACGGACGGACGGACGGACGGACATGGTGAAACTATAAGGGTTCAACAGACTTCGGAACCCTAAAAAACATCTGGGATGTAAATGTACGGAAGGAGCTAAAAAAAAGAACTTTGTATGGGAATTGCCTTCGGGTTACAGAAGTTCACCAGGTAAACTAGTGATAAGTTAATGTTCGAAAGTAACTCTGTCTGTCTGTTAGCCTCTTCACGATTAAAGCGCTGAACCGATTAAGATGAAATTAAGCGTGGAGGTGTTTTTGGAGTCCCGGGAAAGGACAATAGCATAGGTCGTACTACTTTTTATCCCAAAAAATGCATAGTTACCGCATAAACGGAAGTGTGAGCAGAATTTGAAAGTATAATATTATTCTTTTCAGTTATATTTTGGTAATAAAACAAAATAGTTATTCTGAAATCGGTTACTTGTCAGGGGTTCACTTGTCGAGACTGTGAAAAATACACTTTCTCCCTATTTATATCAGTACAAGCTTCTGCCCGCACCATCGCCCGCGTGGAATTCGGTTATAGCGTTCCCGCGGGAACTATGCGTTTTTGCGGGATAAAAAGTAACCTATGTCCTATCCCGGGACTGGGGTCTCCATGAAAAAATTCATCTCAATCGGTCCAGCGGTTAAAATTATAATAAAATATATTTATTGAAAAAAAAAGACATAATGAAAGGAATATTTGAAATAAAAGAAGGTTGAAGCGTGAAGAGGTAACAGACAGACATACAGAGTAACTTTCGCATTTATAATATTAATATGGATATCTATGGATAATATGTAATATACTCGTATTATCCTATCTGTGATACACCATATCCCTATTTATTAAGCGACATGGTAATATACACATTACCTATTACCTAATGGACAGAAAATTGTCCTCTCATTAGCAAAAAAATGGAAAAGCAATATCCGCGCTCGTATGCTGACATCAAAAGTCGGTGCATATTAGAAGTGAGTAATATACTTATAAAAGGTTAGTCCTAATATTGTCTACATTTTATAAAACAAAATACTCGCTTTGCATTTTTATCGGTAGCTACATAAAGTCGCGGTAAAACTCAAAAAACACCAACTAATTTGACCTTATCACGAGGGCCGATATGCAAATTTTTTAGAACTGATATTGGCATGTATTGTGTAAAAATAATTGACTTAGTTAGAAATCAACGCTGTTAATCATTACCATAAGCATAAACTGATAAAAAATAGTGCATCGATAATGAAACATCATTTAAAATTAATTTTATTCATACCAATCATTAGGGCCTGTATATTGGCTAGGATGGCAACTTTTCGGCGAATGATTGTGTTTGTTCACGTTTTTGTTGTAGCGCAATGCTATCTGATCTTGTTTCCTGAGTTGCGCGAGCAAAAAGTAAGCCAGGCGAGGGTTGGCGACGATGGCGATCCAGGTGAGCCGCTGTTCCTGTCTCCTCTTATCGCAGCCGGCCGCCTGGATGAGGCGCGGCAAACGGCCCGCGTCACGTTGGACCCAGAGCTGAGCATCGAGAGCTACGCCGGCTATCTCACAGTTAACGAGACTTATCATTCCAATTCCAACCACTTCTTTTGGTACTTCCCAAGCATGGCGGAGGACTCGCGAACAGCGCCGGTACTCGTGTGGCTGCAAGGCGGGCCTGGCGGCTCTTCGCTGTTTGGCTTGTTCACCGAGCACGGCCCGTTTGTGATTGCCCTTTTAGCAGGATTCAATCCCGAATTCCCGATCGTAGGAACAGTTGGGCAGGGTCACTACCAACTGACCCAAACATGTCGTCAATGCCGGGGAGAGCATGTAGTCACCTAATGTTACGATTACCACAGTACATTCGATCACTTCCGTTGATGCTACGGGTTAGATACGTCTGAAACTAGCTATTTGTGACGGAACGGACAGTTAATCTACGTATTAAAAAAAAGCAAAATCATGTCAAAGGATCCTCATGATAAAGGAACGGCTAAATAAGTCTGTGGTTTAAATGTAGTTGCATACATTGGTCACCGAACTCATGGCGCCAATACAAAATACAAACAATTTATCTAAATAGTCCATATTCTTAGATCTGTTAAAAAATTAAACGTCAGCTAAACGATTAAAAAGTTAGAATCGAGTACCTTACTTACGGAGAAAATTGAAAATTTCAGTTACTTTTTACTCGAGTAAAATCAAAAGTAAATACATTCAAAGGAATGAACACATTAGTCTGACGCCATTTAATAAACTTGAACTAAGTGTCTTAGAAGTTGTATACAGACTCTAAAATACTACGCTTTATACTCAATGGACAGAACAGGTAGTCCAATAATGGGAGATAGGATTCCAGTATTTGGGATATGGGATGTCCCGTATCCTTCGCTTTTTACCCAGCAAATAGCTACCCTTATTTGAAGGGATTGCAATAACATCATTTACCGTCTTGGCTCGCTGCCTCTGTCAACACGCTGCCGATCGGAATTAATATCACAACCACAAACATTAAGATATCCTTCCATTAAGATATCCCGGTCGGTAAATAGGACGCAGAATGGTTGTGTAACAGTGTAATAAAGTAAACCATGCATTTGGTCCACGAAGCCTTTTGACTGAATAATCACGACAAAATCAGTGTCGTTGACCTACTGTACTTATTATTATACTGTGTCGTTTTGAGCTATTATAGGAGTCTATATTAAGTAATTAAGTAAACTAATGTCAATATTGGTGAGCTGGCTGGACAGGACAGCAGGGTAGAAGTGTACGGCCAAGTTGAAAAATTTTTTTTTTTTATGAATTCTCAAACGGTGCTCGATTTTTTTCTATTAGGAACTTGACTTCATTCCAATCGAAGCTCATTTACAGTTGGCATTGTATTTGAGAAAGATCGAGGAAAACGAGGATATCTCGAAATCCATACTTATGTATTAAATGAACTTTTAGTGAACATTGATTGATTCATCGCTGTCGGTAGGCCTCCAACAAGATGGAGCGACGACCTCGTGAAGGTCGCGGGAAACCGGTGGAAGCAAGTAGCACAGGACCGGTCTGAGTGGTGAGCCTTGGGGGAGGCCTATGTCTAGCAGTGGACGTCTTTCGGCTGAAATAATGATGATGATGATGATTGATTCATCATGTCGACCGATAGACTTACGATCACTTCCCTAAGCCATGGTGGCCTAGTGGTTCGACCTACCGCCTCTCATATAGAGGGTCACGGGTTCGTTTCCGGATCCAATTTAGAACTACCACTGAGCTTTTCGGTGAAGGAAAACATCGTGAGGAAACCTGCGCGCCTCTGCGAAGTATAATTCAAAGATGTGTGTGAAGTCCCCAATCCGCACTGGGCTCGTGTGGGGACTATAGCCCAAACCCTCTCGTGATGCGAGGAGGCCTGTGCCCAGCAATGGGCAGCAAATAGGCTGTAGTAGTAGTAGTAGATCACTGCCCTTGGGTTGTGGGAAAGCTCGCCACCTCCGAACGGTCCTGTTCCACTCGCATCTACCGACTTCCCGCGACCTTCTAGGTCGTTTCTCCATTTTGGAGGGCTACCGACAGCTCGTCTCCCGGTATTTATGTATAAGTTCATCATAATAAACTGTTATTTTGTATACATATAGATACAGAATGATAAATAATACAAAAACGTACGCATACAATACATAGGTACATAACCTTTCTGGTTTTCAGGTAAAATTAGTCAAAAGGCACAAAGCCCATTTTATTCCAATGAAACCTAAAATGTAACCCATTTCGTCGACCCACATTTCGGCACTCTCGTAGTAAAATTATTATAGCTTTTTAATTTGGTAGTGAAATAGAATCGTTACACTTCAGTCCATTATCCTTTATGCGTCCTAGTGAAGGCCGGAGCGATTTTTTATTGTCAATTTTTAGTGGCATTCCGTTTGCGGGAGGCTTTAGACGGGAATGTTTATTTGAAGAAGTTCGTCGTTTGAACATTTTGCCTTTGGGATTGATGAGCTGTTTATACGGGGCATAGACAAATTGTTTTTATGATCCAAAGTGAACAAAGTCAGGCGTGACTTATAACTAACTACTTAGTCTCTGCCCGCGACTTCGCCCGCGTGGATTTTGATTATCGTGTTCCCTCCCACGGGGGCTATGCGGGCCTAGATAGTTAGCTATCTCTATACCAAATTTCATCCAAATCAGTCGAGCGGTTGAATCCTAAAGAGGTAACAGACGGACAGAGTTACTTTCGCATTTTATAATAGTACTGGCTTCTGCCCGCGACTTCGCCCGCGTGGAATTCGAATATCGTGTTCCCGCGAGAACTATGCGCTTTCCGGGATAAAAGTAGCCTATGTCCTTTCCCGGGACTCCAACCATCTCCAGCGCAGCGGTTGAAGCGTGAAGAGGTAACTGTCAGACAGACAGACAGAAAGACAGAGAGACAGAGTTACTTTCGCATTTATACTTAATATTAATATAGATGAATAAAATTAAACAATTCCGCTTGGCCCTTTCACTTCGCAACACATGGCAACAATTCAATTCAATCATTTATTCAGCAAATTTGCCACATAGATAGCGGCACTTTTACACGTCAGGAAAAGAATTTACCAGCGCTTCCTAGACCCATTGCTTGAGAAGAAGCGCCGCAACAAACTCAAGCAGAAGGCCTTTTTTCAAAATTTACAAAAATTACATTACATGTATAAAATATTCATATAGGTACGTGCTAAAATTACATTGAAGGAATGTATAGTCCCTAACTTAAACTTAAATCTAAGATCTTAGAGATGTATAGTCTCCAAGGGTCCAGAAAAAAAATATATAAAAAATTATGGAGATGGCCTGGGTGGATTTCAAATTTCGGCGATACGTTACGTTTCGGCCTGTATAAAAAAAAGTATAAAGTTTTGAGTACCAAAACTTTTACATTCCATGGCTTGTACTTTTATCTAAATGGTGCTTCAATCAAATTCTCCGGTAGTTCAATAGTTTATTTGAAATACAATGAAACATATGTCGAATATCATCACCATGTAGCGTAAAAATCCAACCAATTACGTTTCTAGTGAAAAAATTCGAATACTAAACGTGCGAATCCGAATTTTTTTTTAGGTATAGTCTTTCGATGCTGTCTTTATAGATATACAAGAATATCCAATTATTCCGTCAACAGCTAATTACAAATAAAAATATTTAAACTTTTAGTACCAATTTTCGTCATCACCCTAAACGTAGTGTCAAAGTCTACGTAGTTTTGTATACGAACGACGCAATACATTGCGAATACCCCCTCCCGATTCTTCAATTCGGTCCCACCAACGAAGGTGAGTGCACTTTGCAGCATGCGCGCGTCGAACAAAATAAATAAGAAAAGTGCAACTGAAGAATATAATTAGCACGAACCTCCGTCATTACCATCTTACGATTATTTTGAAGTAAGTACTTGTATAATATTAAAACTATTTACCTACAAAAACGTGACGTCAAACGGAGAGACTGTTATGGCACTCTATTTTCTAATAATATTAGGCGGTCTAGTATAATCTACAACTAGAGAGCATATCGTCATCACCATACCCATCATCACCAGTTCTCACGCAATGCATGGTGATGATCCTGTATATATGGTGATGACGATTTGTTAATTTTTAACTTATTTATATGTATTTTTTTCATTTTTTTATGGATTTATATATACTCTGTGATGTGAATACCTTTTCCAAGTTGATGTGTCTAACATTTATCGCGTAGTTCTCTTTTAAAGCATACTATAAAACTGTTATTTTTAAAGAATTTATGCAGCTCGTGTCATGTTTTGCATTATAGTTAGGCGATAGACGAGTAGATCAATTCACTTTTGAAGATTGAATATAATATTGTATTTCGTTGGCTTGTATTTACCTACCCCCGTTTAAAATCCATGGCGCACGGGAGTGCACCAGGCAAGTTCTGGCATGACTCACGCGCGCACGTAAATTTCAGCGTGTTCTCCCATCATAAAATCATTACATTTTTTATGACTAAAATACAAAAAATTAGAACTTTATGTCCAGTAGTTTCTGGAATAATCGACTTTGAAAATCGACAATTTAAGTACTGACTGACTGACTCATCAATATTATGGAGCACTTCCCCTCGGAGTAGAAACTTGAAATTTGGCATATAAGTAGGATTTAGGACACACATAAAGGAAAAAAATCTGAAAACTAAGTATTTTTACTAAGAACTTCTTGGAAAAGGGGTTATCATATGTTTAGGATATTTTAACCAGTTTTTCAATACTTTTATAACTATAACTCCCTATTTGTATAGTATCATAAGGTATGCAAATTCTAAGACTACGCGGGACAAAGTCGCGAGCAATGGCAACAAATTTTAGGCAAAACTCGGTCCAATTCTTGATCCCAGTTCCCCAAGTGGCCGAAGTTTTTGGAAGGGAACTTGGATTTTTTTTTCACATATGTGTTTTTGGTGGGATATAATGTTTTCGACTCCTTTTAAAGCTGGTGTTAAAATTTCCCTTTTTTTTCTTTTAAGATTGGATTAAAAATAAATCATCATCATCATTTCAGCCGTTAGACGTCCACTGCTGGACATAGGCCTCCCCCAAATTAAAAATAAATATACTATTAAAAATGAAACTTACACATTACATTCTTGTAATAGACATACTGACATAAATTGATTTAATCAAAATAAAAATATGTTCACGGACATATTAGAAAATTATAAAGTTATGTTTAATATTAAAATATAAATAAATAAACTAATAATAAATAAGTAAGTAAAGATAAACAAGGTAATCAACGCCAAAGTTTGATTGTAGTTAAAAAAGAGACTAATTTACATAAGGGATTAAGTTGTACTAGCTATAGACGAATCAAAACGAAAAATGGTACATATGAAGATAATCAAGAAAAAGAAGAAAAAATAAATAAGCTAATAATAAATAAGTAAGTAAAGATAAACAAGGTAATCAATGCCAATGTTTGATTGTAGTTAAAAAAGAGACTAATTTACATCAGGGATTAAGTTGTACTAGCTATAGACGAATCAAAACGAAAAATGGTACATATGAAGATAATCAAGAAAAAGAAGAAAAAATAAATAAGCTAATAATAAATAAGTAAGTAAAGATAAACAAAGTAATAAATGCCAATGTTTGATTGTAGTTAAAAAAGAGACTAATTTACATAAGGGACTAAGTTGTACCAGCTATAGAGGAATCAAAACGAAAACTGGTACCTATGAAGAAAATCAAGAAAAACGAGAAAAAATAAATAAGCTAATAATAAATTTAATAAGCTAGTAAAGATAAACAAGGTAATCAATGCCAAAGTTTGATTGTAGTTAAAAAGAGACTGATTTGCATGAGGAATATAAAATTATCAAGAAAGAATGAAAATGTAAAGAATAGAAGACTGATTATAACTAAGCAGAAGATTATTTAATTATGTTATTGATGATTAAAGCATTGTAAACTAATTTGTTAGAAGAAGGTAATTGAGAAGAGGGTCGAGAGAGATATGAATAATTACATTATGGTTGATGAATGTGCAATCAGAAGAAGTTGTTTATTATTGGTTATTGAAATCAATAAAAATAATTGTTGATTTGCCAGCTTACCAGTTGTTTTTTATTCATGATAATACCTATAAAATGTATAAATAAGTCATTACCATATACATGATATCATCACCATACATCAAAAAATCATTACCATCGCATAGACGTCATCACCATATCATCCTTTAATTTTTAGGAGCTGATAACTCCGAAGCTACTCATCAAATGTTTGGCTAAATACAACCAAATTAATAAGCAGACTCCCCTTAACCATTTAGGATATTTTTTAATGCATTTTCGTGACTTTTTTTGAAAACCAATTTGTTGTATGGTGAAAAATTTTTTGATGAAATCCACCCGCCTCCATTGTCAAATAAATATAAATTCCATAGATGTCGACAGTCTCAACACTGAGTGAGGCTGCTTTTTACATATAGGTAAATAGTGTTATGATTGTTTTTAGTTTCAAGTTTGTTTTGTAGGTACTTAATAGCTTTTATGTACCAAATAAATATTTCTTCTTCGTCTTCTTCTCTAGCAGAGACTAAAATGGCAAAATCGCTTTTAGATGAATAAAGACAATAAGTATATTATTTCGACCGCCTAATTAATAATCGATACCGGAACACGCAGGATTACGTACTTTGCTCGCATTAAATAATGCGAAAGTTCCGAGTAAATACTCTGAACAAGCAAACATTTTTTTCATCGTCCCGTGGTCTGATTTACGCGACAATTTATTATATTTTCGTCCGTCCCTTTGTTTTGTAATTGCGTAAAATCGCGCACGATCCACGCAAATTTTTCGTTTCCACGTTTTTTTTTTTAATAGTCCCCAAATTAAATCATAAAAGAACGGCTGAAAATTTTTTTTAAATAAACAGTAGGTATATTCCTACGGAATGCAATGTAAGTGTCGACTTCATTTGTTTTAAAAGTTGGGAATTGTTGCGGATTGGAATGTCGTTAAACATTTTTACTGGAGATAGCGCAAAATGGACTTGCGAAATTGCTATGGTAATCGTTGGCAGCCTTTGTGTCATTACTGCTGTTTATTATCACAGCACATGGACGGGCAGTGTGTTTTACCATCTAGTTTCAAAAAGTTACACGACTTACAGAAAATGCAACTCAAACAGGGAGGTAGGTTACCTACTATTAGAAGATATACCTACGTGGGTAACTAAAAAGTGAATTTACGAAGTAAAGCTGACAGTTTTAAAGAAAATTGTGTCTATTGTGAGTAAGAATTTTAATGTCGACATATTTCTTATTTTATATTTATTCATATCATTAAAGTTTTTTTTTTTTGTATTTCTTCCTTTTGTTTTTGATTTCAGCATGAATAAAAATACCAAGGAACTAGTGGACCTTTATTTCTCTGCTCCATAGGGTGAAATCTACATGACTCACTAACTCTTGTAACAAACATACCTGCTGTAAATTTGATACAATAAATAACGCGATATTTTTAGTGAAATTATTATGTTTTAAATTGAAACATTAAATTATCAGCGTTCAAATTGTTTTCCATGACCAAGACACTCGCTTAGTATCTAAACGAGAGGTGGCAAACAAACCGATATCAATTACAATTTCCATTCAACACAGAGCGTGTTAAGATTGCAATAAAAAAGGTACGACCACCGCGGCATAATAGAGTTTCCACAAAAATAAAACACACCGAACAAGGCCATATATCTCGTCTGGAAATTCGACCGAAAAAAAGGAATATTTATTTCGTCCCCTCATAAGTTTTGTTTCCTCGAGCGTTGAATATACAAAGAAACATTTGAAATTAGTATCTGTCCGCAGTCACAATAGCCACATTGTGCGTGTACAAAGGGAACTCGCAACTATAATACAATTTGTAGAGTTCTCCCGAGGCGGCAGTCGCTCATAATACCGAAGAACTATTGTGGGGCGCGTCTTACAAATGACTTGACACTCTCTGTAGCTGAAACTTGCGTTTGGGTGCGCCATCTGTTAGCGTCAATGCGAGACGCAAAATGTGAGAAGCCTAAGAAGAAAGACCTAAGTATTCTATTCTGCAATATTTGTAGACAAGCTATTAGAGTCGATTAAAAAAAAAGTACGTTGTTGTACGTTATTATTGTAGGTCTTGAAACTAATCTATCCATTAATTTTTGTTCCTCTCTGTGACGAAAGTTTATTAGGTAAGAATATATAAGAATATATAAGCTGTAAGTGTTTTAAAATACACATTTAATTTAGTTTAGTTAGATTAATAATATTCAGTATGTCTTCATTGGGCTCCGCGATACAGGCCCAGAGCCTCGTGCGGAAACCGCTGCCAACTACTGTAACTTTTGTAAACCAACTAGTTGTCCTATTATTTGTATGACTGTATTCTGCATATTTTTCTGGTAAATAAACATTATCCTTATTATTCTTATTATTCTTATATTTTGTGTGATTAACTTTCACCAAACAAAAATATTTATTTATTTATTTATTGGAACTACCAACATCCCACACATTGATACAATTAATAGTTATAAACTTAAGGCTAGAGAGATGATGCAGGGGCCAATTATAGGCAGATACATCACTTAAACATAAATACATACAAGAAGAATTTAACAACTATCACTAACAGTAAAATTAAAATACAAAAAAAGTTTTTTTTTACAATTTATAACAAGTATTAATTACCTACTTCAACCTCTAGATCTTATTTTTAAATCTTAGATTAGATTAAGTCCTTCATTACCTACGTGTTTTTTGAAATCGACTCTTTAATTAATTGCAATAATTTTTAAAAACCTTTCCTCTTTTTCTTCGCAGTAACTTCAGTAGGTATTATTTAGATTAATTAAGATTGACTAGCCTGAGTGATCGAGCCTTGGCGGGGGCGTATGTCCAGCATAGCATGTCGGTATGGGTCGTCTTGGGTGCACCAAAACGTGGGGCTTGCAACTTCTAACATGGGGTTGGCCAACTCGAGTTAAGTTGATACAACTAATACCTGAGTTGAGAGGTTAAGCCGGGATTAGCAGCAGCTTGGGCCGAGTGGGCCTTTTACTAATGAAAGTAACAACATACATACCCACACGAACTTTGGAACTACACTTTCCCTTTTGGTATTATTATTTTTCCCGCGACCTTCACGAGGACGTCGCTCCATCTTGTTGGAGGCCTACCGACAGCTCGTCTCCCGGTTCGCGGGCGCCACTCGAGAACTTTCCGGCCCCATCGGCCATCAGTCCTGCGAGCAAGCAAGCTGCTGTGCCGGTGGAAGCAAGATGAGTGGCGAGCCTTGGGGGAGGCCTATGTCCAGCAGTGGACGTCTTTCGGCTGAAATGATGATGATGATGATGATGATGATTATTATTTTTAATATCAAAGGACGTTGCAAGACCAAGTAGAGTTTTTATTTATGTACATGTAATTTTTGCCTGTTTTTGTCACTGTGTAACCATTTTTGCTACTACTACTACTACAGCCTATTTGCGTCCCACTGCTGGGCACAGGCCTCCTCTGCTAATTAGTTCCAGAAATACTTACATGAGAAATACGACCGGCCTATGCTGACTAAGTTCTTATTTTAGTCATAGTTTTTTTTCTTAATAAATCGAGCTTTAGGTAAGTACTTTAACATCTGGCTGCGAAGTAGTAACTAAAATAAAAAAACTTGAAAATATCATACGCTGAAATATTTTAATCTTATACCTATTTATATTTTTTCAAATTCATTTATTTCATAAAAGTGACATGTTTCTTAGAAATAACATCTGCCAAACTGCTGAACATATGGGTATTCGTTTCGCTTGAATAAATTACGGTAGGTATTTTTTAGGATTCCGTAAATCCCTTATACCGGTTGGAAAGTGACGGTAAAGTCTAGAATCCTCTCTTTTTTCGGGCATATATCGAGACGTGGAGAGTTACCATCGAACGACTGGTAGTTCAGGGCAGGGTTGAGGGCACCAGGCCACGCGGTAGGTCCCCCATGAGATGGACCGACTTAGTCAAATCTGCTACAAACCAGCCCGTGCACGAGAACACTAGACGTGCAGCCGTGAGAGAAGAATGGCGCCGGGTGGTAAAGCTCGCCACTCAAGACACGACGGCCACGACCACTCTGCCAAGAGTGTAGCGACAAAGAAGAAGAAATCCCTTATACAGTTTTCGCCACGTCTGTCCGCCCATTGCCATTAAAATACCAATTAAATGTCATTGTGATGGCCAACTACCGTAGCGGTACGGTACCGTAACCCTCCACTGCGCGTGGGCCGACACGACCTTGGCCGGTTTTTCCCAGGGCAACTTATCTAGAAGAAAAATTCACGTGTCTCCTCTCACAACTCATGTCTTCAACCATTCAATTCCAACAAGTTTGAGTAAATTATCATGTCAAACATGCTCTAGTATATAAGCACATTAAAGCACATTTTTGAGTTTTATTACGGAACTTTCTGTTTAATATTCGTTGTACGCAGGATACCATGTTTTGGCCTGAACAAAACTTGAACTCAATGTTCTAATAAAAACAAGAACAATACCAGTGACATGATTATGCCTTGAAACCGTTGAAAAGTTGTTTGAAGAGGGGAATTATTATGAAAGTTCGTCGACATATCACATTTCCAAAGTTTGCTCAGCAATGAACCCCGTGAAATTCGCTGTGAGTTTACTTTGCATTTCCAGCTTTGCGACGACCGGTATGCTGGAAAATCCAAATGAATTTTACGAATTGAATATACAAGGGCTCTATTCGAAGTCTTAAATAGGGACAGGGAGAATCCCTATAGCTTCGCTCATGCAGCAAGGCGCTCAAGTTGAACTTTAAATCTAGCTGCTTAAAGTTCGTTTGCAACGACGCGACGCGTGAGTGAAGCCATAGGAAATCTCCCTGACCCTATGTAAGACTTCGAATAGAGCCCCAAGGTAATATTGGCCTACGAATATAACCGTTGTACATCTGCTTGTATTTATTCTGCTTGTAAAAATATTTGGTGATGGTGGTGGTACTAATAATTTTTATCAAGAAATAATGTGGAAATTCGGTACATAAAGTAAGTACTTACCTGGGACATTAATCTTGACCCTGGTATGTTTTGCCTCAGATTTGTATCAACTGATTTTTTTGTTGTTTTTGTTCAGTTCTAGTGTACAGCTGTTGTTTGCGACTTTGTTTTTTGCTTTTGCTTGGTTTTAAGCAGTCAAACGTAATCAAGTAAGTTTTATCTATGAACTCTCTGTGATTCTCTGCGAGCTCCTGATTATTTAATATTAAATTTATGAGAGAACAATCAGAATTTAAATCCCAAACATAAAACTTCCAATAAATTCTGTCGCAGTCCCATCTCGAATCCACAAATAAATCACAGACAAAATCCCAACGTATTGAGTCGTCATATTTTCCTCGAGATGTAAAAGCAAGCATATTATAATAAAAATAAAACGGAATAACCGCACTTATGCAGCGGACCGTATGCAGAGATGCATAACGGGGAGATTATAGAGACTGCAGTGGGAGATAAGAAGTAATCCGTGGATACTGGCTTCACGTGCTTGGGCGTTGTGGACACATACTGTCTCTAACATAAGCGGGTAAATCCATTGACTAAGTAAAGTAGAAGATATTATCGATCCATCCCAGCTTCGAACTGGTGGTAGAGCAACAAATTATACGTAGGTACACCTAAACTTCCACGTAACTTCTATATTAAAATTTGTCAAAACCAACTATAGTATTTTTTTTGTTGATGTTGCTAAGAATGAAACGGCACGGGAATTCAATGTTAGGAATTGGACCATGAAATGGTTCTCTTAAGAGAGCCTTACATACGGCAGGTTTAGACAAGTAGATGCATTTTGGCTGAAATACTTACTGAAAATAATGGTGTTTCAGGATATTGCATTTAAGTATTTGTTAACATGCTTTTTTCAAAACCAACTATAGTATTTTTTTTGTTGATGTTGCTAAGAATGAAACGGCACGGGAATTCAATGTTAGGAATTGGACCATGAAATGGTTCTCTTAAGAGAGCCTTACATACGGCAGGTTTAGACAAGTAGATGCATTTTGGCTGAAATACTTACTGAAAATAATGGTGTTTCAGGATATTGCATTTAAGTATTTGTTAACATGCTTTTTTTAGTTACATACAGGTCAACCTAATGACCTGTATGTAACTATGTAATGGAATCTTGCAAGTTAAATTTGACCCACTTTCCGATTTCCGATTGAGCTGAAATTTTGCACGAATATGTAAATCGCGTGACAATGCAATATTATGATGACGTGGAGCTGATCTGATGATGGAGCTGGAAGGTGGCCATAGGAACTCCGTAATAAAACTACATGAACCCGAATTTGGCCTCGTTTGATTCGTCTTGAAGGGTAGATTAAGGATTTACAAAGAAAAGTACAGTCAGCAATAAAAGCGTGTCCCAAAAATTGAATTATTGAAAAAACTTATTTAAAAGGCGAAGAACAGGTAGATATCCAATGTTATCGTATTCAAAAAAAATATTCTACTACTATCATGCAATGTTTACTTATATTTAGATAGGTATATATCTGTATTAGAAATTATCAGATATATTATTCGCTTCAGACAAGCTATTCAAAAATGAGTTTGAATAAAATTCACTCTGAGAGTAAACATTTTGAAACCACTTCTTTCAGTTTCTTCGTTTCATTGTTAAGTTTCTTTTTATCAGAATAACAGCACTTGTGTTGCATAGAAAATTGCAATATAATGCGGTGCAGTGCAGACGCTTCCAGAACAACTTCCGAATATTGCTAACAATATTCCACTCCGTGTTGAGGCAACGCACCCACGACACTCCATACAAACGTAACGTAATCTGCACTACTACTACAGCCTATTTGCATCCCACTGCTGGGCACAGGCCTCCTCTCATCACGAGGTGGTTTGGGCTATAGTCCCCACGCGGGCCCAGTGCGGATTGGGGACTTCACACACATCTTTGAATTACTTCGCAAATGCGTGCAGGTTTCCTCACGATGTTTTCCTTCAACGAAAAGCTCAGTGGTAAATTCAAATTGAATTTCGCACATTAGTAAACTTAGAGGTGCGAGCCGGGATCGAACCCCCGACCCTCTGCATGAGAGGCGGTAGATCGAACCACTAGGCCACCACGGCTTTTCGTAATCTGCACTTTAAAATATTATGTAGTACAAATACTTGCGCGTTTGTGCACGTTTCGACCGGTTTTGCTATAGTAAGACAAAAAAGCTTTATATCTATGACCATACAGCCGAAAAAATGTCCAGCGGTGGACCTAGGCGTCCCCCCAAGGTCCCTTACACAGACCATTTAGACCGAAGCCCGCCTCATGGTAAATTTAAAAGTTTCAAAACACAAATCTAAGGTTTGATAATAAAGTCTTAACAAAATATATACTTGTAATCAATATTCTTATTAAGTAAAATGGAAAGCAGTTACTAAGTACATTACTAACCAAGATAAAAATTCTCTAAGAAAATGTTGGTCACAGTTAAACATTATTTCAAGCGCTAACGAAGTAAGACTATCCTCATGTAGTAGTATGACATAAAACACATTTAAATTATGCTCACATACTCTTTTATATTCACCACCGAGATAGGGTTGCATCTCAAGTGTTAAAACAACATACATAGCAATCCCATTCTCCGTGGCGGTCGTAAATCCTCGGGCGCATCCCTAGATCTTTATGAGTAGTAAAATATACTAGATTATGGCGTTAAGCACGGAAATAGTTATGGCACTGTAATAAAATCATACAAGAAACCCGTTTCATTTGGACGCTTGTGAATGCCAGTTAGTGTAAAAGCTGGGTAACCTCAGTTCAACTGTTATTTGGATGAGTGAATTGCAACCTAAGTATAAATAATTATTATTTATCAATAAATCACTGAGGTCACCGACAAAGCCCGAAGAATTGCGAACCTTAAGTGGCAGTGGGCGGGGCACATTGCTCGCAGGACTGATGGCCGATGGGGCCAGAAAGTCCTGGAGAGGCGTCCGCGAACCGGTAGACGAGCTGTCGGTAGGCCTCCAACAAGATGGAGTGACGACCTTGTAAAGGTCGCGCGAACGCGGTGGATGCGAGTGGCACAGGACCGGTCTGAGTGGCGCGCCTTGGGGGAGGCCTATGTCCAGCAGTGGATGTCTATCGGCTGAAATGATGATGATGAAATCATTTATAACATTAGTATGAATAACTCACCTCTGTAACTATTTTACCTGTAGACACTGAGCACTGTATTTGCATGTATTTTATACGTAAAGCAAATAAATGATGATTGATTGATTGATTGATTGAATAATCTTTCTAAACATACGCGTCGTTAAATAAGATATTTTATGCAACAAAGAAGCCAAATTCAGCCTTATTCATCCATTTCACAGATTTCAAGAGCCGACCAAATTCTTAATACGCCAAATTGTGGTCAGCAACGTTTCTCTAGACTTCTTAAAACAATATTAGTTGCTTTATAACGCGATCACCATCCAACCGCAAGGTGCGACTATACGATAAATCGTAAGTAATAAACGGAGATTTATATTGACGACTTCATTGCATGACAAAACTATTTACTTATTAATTTGGTAAATGTAAAACTACAGTACAATATTCATTTAAGCGGAACTAATAAAGTTAAAGGCAAACGAACGAAGCCAAGATATGGAGGAAATAAAAATATGAAATGAGCTTTACCTATATTATTATGGAAAATGCAATGAAGAATATCTACAGTAAAGTGATTATTATTTATGCGTACATTAGTTGAAATTGCTGCATCGTTCGTTACATCATGTCACTTATTTGTGAACTTTGCCTGGAAAAGCCTGGCTATTCCAAGTTAAAAGCTAATTAAATCAACAAAAACAATCAGAATAATGTTATCGGGGTACCTAACTTACCTACAAGCAAGTAAGGCGCTTGTCTTATAGAATTAATGTTTATCATCGTCAATTAATAAAACCAGATAAAACATAAAATAAACCTCGTCATCGCTCGATAGGTAATATTAATTTTGAAATATGAGATAATTTAGGGTAGCTACGGAAGCTTATAGCGAACCCGACTCGCTTTTGGCCGGTTTTTTTTTGTAAGTATACTTCTTTTTGCGTCTCAAAACATCAACCAGAAAGTGGAATTAATATTTCGACAGCTGTAATTTTTCTAATTTGCGACTTACTCTGCTAAATTTTGACTTTTTCAAATATTATTCAGATACTCTTTAATCTCTAAATGTTGTGCTCTATTTAGGTACTTTTATGTATTTACATCACTTCTCTTTCTTTCTTATACTTATTTAGCTATAGAAACTATAAAGTATCCTTTTCCAACAATACAAGGTGTTGGTGAAGGGGGTGCTGAAAAAACTAAAGCAGTACTAAACATAAACAGTTCCCGCTCACTACATCACGCTTCAATTTCACAAACGTGCAATACGACGCTGTATAGAGACCATAAATCGTATCCAGGCGGCTGCATGCTACGGAGTTTTTATTACTCCTAAACTCCCTGCGATAACCTGCGATTGTGAAAAATGAATTTGCTTGCTTTACAATGTTTAGTGGCAACATTGTGCGGCATTGTGCGCTTACAAGGCCGTTTGAGAATGGTATCATTCTTCTGGCACTTCTTTGTTGCGTGCAATTTTGTATGGGAATTTTCATTAGGGTCGTGTTTCAGCGTTGTTGATCTTGGGGGTTTGTTGAAATTTTAAATTGAGTTTTTGATTTAAAACTCGCGTGTTATGTTGTTCAGTGCATTATGGAGGAGCGTGTTAAGTCTGAAGTTAAACTTGGCTTAAAATCATACTGAGAATTCAGCCACTGGTTTCTGCCTGATCCAATGATTAACTGGTAGAGAATGCCTTATATGGAATTAAGATTGCCATTTGTACTAGGTATAAAGTGTATGTGCAATATACCCTAAATCAAATAAATAATAATTGCTCAAAAATCTTTTATAGTTATTGCGTATTCTGTACTTATATCTTAAACGTATTTTAAAATCACCATTGGTAGGTACTCAAACGTGTAGTTTCTATTGCACAGGTGCCTTTTGTACTATACCTACGAGTAGGTTACCTATCATGGATTCTGATTCTTTCTTGAAATTCTTGCCACACACAGACTTTTATCATCAAACTAACATTCCAACTCATAGCAAATCTTGCATTGATCACATATTCATACCCTGTAATTTAAAAGCAGAATCAATTGTTTGCTCAGCTGATCTGACCGATCACAAATTGACCATGGTTGGCATCAAAATTACAAATGAAAAAGTTACACCACCAAAAAGATCAAAAGTAAAAGTTGACTACGAAGGGCTATACAATGAACTTAAAATGGTGGATTGGTCACAAGTTACTCAATCAAATGATGTAGATGACTCCGTCACTAACTTCTCGGCAATCATTTCAAATTCAATTAGTAAAAACTCTAAAATAGTTAAAATAAGTCGCACAAAATTTACTATACAACCTTGGATGACTCCTGGACTCATTAGGTGTTCCAAACAGAGGGACAAACTACATTTAATCTCAAGACAATTCCCGGAAGATGAAACTAAAAAGCTGATTTACTCTAGGTACCGTAACTTCTATATAAGCCTACTCAGAAAAATCAAAGCTGAATATGAGAAAAAAGAAATAATTGAGAGCAAAAAGTCTCCTAAAACGTTATGGAAAACTATAAATAAAATAACACATCGTAACATTAAATCTACTCCTATAGCTCAGGATCTCACAAAAATAAAGGATAATGTAAAAGATTCTCTAAATTTTTGTAATGAATACTTTTCCTCGGTTGGACAAAATCTTGCAAATGCGATACTTACACAAAATAACGAAACACAGGAATATCTTGCATCTAAAGTTAAATTCAATCCCTATTCATTAAAGTCATTTTTCATATCCCCAACAGACGAACATGAAGTTTCCAGTCTCATCCAGAAACTAGATCCGAATAAATCTCCGGGTCTTGATAATTTAAATAACAAAGTCCTAAAGGCTATTGCCCCCCTTATAGCAGAACCACTTGCAGCAATTTTCAATCTCAGTATTGAAAAAGGATATTTTCCCAAGGCTTGGAAAATTGCTGCTGTTGTACCAATCTATAAAGGTAATTCAAAATCTGAACCCTGCAACTACCGACCGATTTCACTCTTAGGGTCTATCTCGAAGCTTCTAGAGCGAATTGTAAACAAAAGACTTGTTTCATACCTCGAATCGAATTGCCTACTTACCGATCGACAATTTGGATTCCGGAAAAGGAAATCAACTGAAGACGCTGTAACTTCATTAACTAGAACTGTGTCAACGCATCTAGATGAGGGGCGAGCCTGTGTCGGCGTCTTTTTGGATTTAGCAAAAGCGTTCGACACAGTCTCTATCCCCATCCTGCTACGAAAATTAGAAGCATATGGAATACGGGGATCTCCTCTCAACTGGGTAGCTAGTTATCTGACGAACAGAAGCCAGTGCGTAAAGATTGAAAGTCATAAGAGTGACTTAAGATCAGTATCTTTTGGCGTCCCACAGGGCAGCATTCTGGGCCCGACTCTTTTTCTAACTTACATAAACGACATTGCTCAGATTCCCATTCAGAATGCTGACATTCTGTGTTACGCCGACGATACAGCTATAATTTTTCATGGAAACACATGGCAGGATGCTTACACTCAAGCTGAACTTGGTATTGCAATGATAGATAAATGGCTAAAGGAAAATCTCCTCACCTTAAACACTTCCAAAACAAAGTTCTTATGCTTCCACAAAACGTTAGCCTCAGCACCCAAACAACAAATTCATCTTAAAATCCATAATAATCTCTGTATAGCAAAAGCAAATTGTACCTGCAATTACATCACACGCACAGGTTCCATTAAATATCTAGGGGTCCAAATAGACGAAAAACTAAGTTTTAGAGACCATATTGCTGCTGTATCGGGCCGTGTAAGAAAGTTAATACACACTATGAAAATGCTTCGTGAATCAGCAGAACAAGATATTTTGAAATTGATATACGTGACTTTAGGGCAATCCATACTCAATTATTGTATACTTGCTTGGGGTGGCATTTGTCCCACTACGCTCTTGAAGTTAGAGAGGGCGCAAAGGGCGGTCTTGAAGGTAGCTCTAAGAAAGCCAATCAGGTATCCTACTGTTAATATTTACAGGGACATAAGAGTGCTGAGCGTAAGAAGTCTATTCTTGATGAGGGTGGCATTATATGTTCATAGGTCTGTTTTAAAGTCAGATGAATATGAAAAAATGCTTAAACTTCGGATATACAAATTGCCGGTTACAGCAGTGAAATCCTCTTTTGCGCAACGTTTTGAAATCTTTCTATATCCTCGAATATATAATAAACTTATTAAGCTATACAATTTCAAGGCATTCTCTGTATTTCATGCGAAAAAATTGCTACTCAACCATATGTTTCAATTATCATATGAAGAATCCGAAAGCATAATAAAAGTCAAATAAACACCGATACACATGTACACTGACAAACACATAATCACCCATACACACACACACACACACACACACACACACACACACACACACACACACAACACACACAAGACATACAGAGACACACATACACATAGAAGAACTTACTAAATTACCACTTCCTTTTTCTTATGTTTAATTTGTTTTTATCTTTCCTTGTTTTTCTTACTATTCTTTTGGTTTTTGTTACTGAGCAAATAGAAGTCACGTAAGCCGATAACTCTTTTTGTTAACCGTACAATCGCCCCCACGGGACAGGCAACGCCTAGTGTGGGGGTCAGACATATTGTAAAATATTTGTATCTTTTATGGAAATAAAGAATTTGTATTTGTATTTGTATTTGTATTTGATTCAGCTCACTTACACTGCGTTTATTGTGTGGTGTGACACTGATTTACTAAGTTCAACTATTTAGTAAGTTCAATAATCTTGCAGAGCATAAAAAGCGTTTTATTAGTAAGAATAAAACGCTTTTTATTCTAACTAATAAAAAAGGCAATCATCAATTACTATTTGATCAGTTTAGCGAAGTACATAAATAAATAGTGTCTTGCATATTTCTGTCTCGAAAAAAAGAAACATATAAAGTGAAATAGTAGCTAAATAAAGTTTGGTGGTCTTAACTATACAACAAGTTGGTCCTTACTGTAAGACAAAAGATCTTCTTTGTGACAAAATACCACATGACATTTCCCAATTGTCTAATTAATTTTGAAGCTAAAATTGTAACGCTGAATTCAATGTTCGTATTACCCAAGCGTAAAATAGGCTGCAGCGTCAATGTTGCTGCGCTACAAAATAGTGCGTAGACTTAATAATGATTTGCTTACAGGCAATAAAGGCCAGCATTTACGAGGTTTACCCGGCTTTATGACCAACCCGTTATTATGTCAGGCATTTAGCGTATTTACCGGGTATCGGTGTAGTATAATCATGTTCCATACAAAACGTGTGACGAAACCAAAATTGCTAGCATTGTCATCGGGCAACAATTACTGCGAATTGAATGTCACAATGGTAAGTACCTAATTATTGCCAATACAATATTGATCAACAAGCAAGAACATAACAGTTTAGTTGGTTAAGGGACAAAACCTAAATTGACTTTATTCAAATACAGTATAAACGAAAACTAATTGATTTTGTAAAGCGAGTAAAATATATATTTACTATATACTTAATAAACTAGCTATTTCGTAAAAAGGATTTCATGAAATCGGTTCGACGCAAAGAGTCGTGAAGTTACGTCTTCTAATCCTATTTAAACGGTTCTATAAGTTTATTTTTTAACGCAGATTTCTATAATTAAATACACTTTCCCGTCATATTATACCAAATAATTTGCTAATTTATATTGTTCTTGCAATTTGGGACTTTTTAAATCTTCATTTTTCTGATTTTTTACGTACCTATATCGCGCACATGCCGTGGTCGTGGTTCTCGCTCCCTCCAATGCAAACAGACATTGTCCACTGAGACAGTTGCCTGCATCCATTGCTCAAGGTCATTAGCTCTGGTCAGCGTCTTAACCAACTACAACAGTTTACCATTGTCCACCACATAATCTTCCTCTCATCAAAAAGGCTTTTTATGTCACATAGAAGCACACAGGCCACCTGGTAGTAAGTTGGTCACAGAGCGGTCCATGGAAATAAGAAATCATGAGATTACGAATGCGTTTCCAAGATGCCCCAGATGGAATGTCTCGATTGGCTCTATGGCACCTTACCCGTAAGCCAGCACTGCTAATTGGCAAATTAACGGGTAAGATGCTGGTAACTCCGTTGGGACCTCACATCAGGTCATACCACCAAAAAAGTGGAAAGTTCAAATGTACGACTTCTGAAGTAGGTAGTTTAAACGTTCATTTTAGGTCGTATTTTTTTTATAACCAAATACCTAAGTGAAGATGACAGAAATCTTTGAAATCAAGCCAAAACCGAAAGACTGTGATTATTCCAATGAAGTCAAAGCTTTTACTCTTAAACGACTCTTGAACACAAAAACTCATCATTAATGTCGCCCAGACATTATCGGCTTGAAAAATTGCTGACGTCCTAATGAAATTCGGAGCGGGTACGGTGCGCTTACAGAGCTGTTGATTAATTCAGTAACACGGAAATCAGATAAAGAAGAAAGTATTATAGTGTAAAATTTTGAAGAACAAGAACTTGGTTGTTTGGTTAATGAAGACATCTTTCTATTGTTGAAAATTTGTGAGGGGTGTTGAAAAAAATGATTTCGTCATTGCACTATTTATCTATAATATTATTAAAATAATCTACATATTATAAAAATCAATTGCCATGTGAGTCTGGCCGTCGTCTAAGCCGTGGTGACCTAGTGGTTCAACCTCCGCCTCGCATTAAGGGTCGTGGGTTCAAATCCGGCTCGCACATCTAAGTTTACTTATGTGTGAAATTCAATTTGAATTTACCACTGAGTTTTTAGAAATGTCCCTTCTGATGTCATGATATATTGAAATTATATCATGAAATGATATTCTGAAACAGACGCACAGCACTAGTGCGTAATTAGTCATAAAATCCTACAGCACCGCAAGCAGCTCGGTAGATGAAATGATCCGTATAATTTACCTAATTAGGGAAAATATGAGAGAGCTGTCATCATCATCATCATTTCAGCCGAAAGACGTCCACTGCTGGACATAGGCCTCCCCCAAGGCTCGCCACTCAGACCGGTCCTGTGCTACTTGCTTCCACCGGTTTCCCGCGACCTTCACGAGGTCGTCGCTCCATCTTGTTGGAGGCCTACCGACAGCTCGTCTCCCGGTTCGCGGGCGCCACTCGAGAAGTTTCCGGCCCCATCGGCCATCAGTCCTGCGAGCAATGTGCCCCGCCCACTGCCACTTAAGGCTCGCAATTCTTCGGGCTATGTCGGTGACCCCAGTTCTACTGCGGATATCCTCATTTCTGATTCTATCACGCAGAGAAACCCCGAGCATAGCCCTCTCCATTGCCCTCTGAGTGACTTTGAGCCTTCTTATGAGGCCCATCGTAAGCGCCCACGTCTCGGAACCATAAGTCATCACTGGCAACACACACTGGTCGAAGACTTTCGACTTGAGACACTGCGGTAATTTGGACGAAAAGACACTGCGAAGCTTCCCGAACGCTGCCCAGCCGAGTCGGATTCGACGATTGGCCTCTTTCTCGAAGTTGGACCTACCTAACTGGACTGTTTGTCCCAGGTATACATAATGGTCAACAACTTCGAGCGCAGAGCCTCCGATTATTACGGGAGTTGGCACAACATGGACATTAGACATAATTTTCGTCTTGTCCATGTTCATTTTAAGACCAACTCGATCGGAAACTCTGCTGAGGTCAGCGAGCATAATACTGAGGTCCTCCATGGTCTCAGCCATGACTACAATATCGTCGGCAAATCGAAGGTGAGAGATGTACTCGCCATTAACATTGATGCCTCGACCTTTCCAGTCCAGCACCTTGAAAGCATCCTCCAATGCAGCGGTGAACAGCTTCGGAGAGATCACATCTCCTTGTCTGACTCCCCGCTGCAGTGGAATAGGCTTCGTGGTCTGGTCCTGTAGTCGGACGGACATGGTGGCATTTTCGTACAAACACTTCAACACTTCGATGTACCGGTAGTCAACTTGGCACCTCTGGAGAGACTGCAGCACAGCCCAAGTCTCGATCGAATCGAAGGCTTTCTCGTAGTCCACAAATGCAAGGCAAAGGGGGAGGTTATACTCTTCGGTCTTCTGTACAACCTGCCGCAACGCATGTATGTGGTCTACGGTACTATAGCCCTTTCGGAAACCGGCTTGTTCGGGAGGCTGGAATTCGTCAAACCTGCGCGCGAGACGGTTCGTAATGACTCTCGAAAACAGCTTGTAAACATGGCTCAGAAGTGAGATGGGTCTATAATTCTTCAACAAGGTGTTATCACCTTTTTTGAAGAAGAGCACCACCACACTTCTGTTCCATGCTCGCGGCGTTCTCCCTTCATGAATGACGGAATTAAATAGCGTCTGAAGGGCCTTAAGGACTGGTTTACCACCCGCCTTCAGGAGTTCAGCTGTAATTCCGTCATCACCGGGGGCTTTGCCGTTCTTAAGCTGTTTGAGAGCCATACTAATCTCGTACAGGCTGACGTCCGGGATATCTTCGGTATAGTGTCGGGTTAATCTAGCTCTAGGGTCTTTAGCTGGATCAGCGACGGGTGTTCGGATTGTCGTGTATAACTGCCCATAGAACTTCTCGACTTCTCCCAACAGCTCCGGTTTGGATGAGACGATCCTGCCGTCTTCGGTCTTCAGTTTTGTCAATTGGCTTTGGCCAATAGACAGATCTTTGGCAAACACCTTCGAGCCTCTGTTACGCTCAATAGCCTTTTCAATACTGTTGGTATTGAATCGGCGTATATCACGCTTCAGAGACTTCGAGATCTGCCTATTGAGCTGCCGATAATGACTAGCGTCACCTGAAGACTGCAGAATCATCTCACGCCTCACCTCCATGAGCTTTAGGGTTGAGTCTGAGATTTTCTTGGTTCTTGTACGGCGGGTCTTGAAGAACTTGGACCCAACCGTATGGACAGCTTCCACAAACCCGTCGTTGTAATCGTCCACGTCGCTTTCTAGGCAAGCAAAACGGTTTTGGAGTTCGAGCTGAAAGCTCTCGGGGTTTTGGAGCTGGGCCGGTGCCGGGCGGAGCGTAGACTTTATCAGTCGAGATCTCTCAAGCTTCACTTGGATATTCAATGTGCCTCGTACCATACGGTGATCGCTCCCGGACTTAACCGAATTGATCACTGAGACATCATCGAATATCTGCTTCCTCGTCGACATGATAAAGTCTATCTCATTCCTCGTTACACCATCAGGGCTCATCCAGGTCCACTTTCTGTGCTCACGTTTCTTGAAGAAGGAGTTCATCATATAGAGTCCCTCCTTCTCCATGAAACCAGCCAGTAGGTGGCCCCGGTGATTCCTGCGCCCTACTCCAAATTGCCCCACTCTCAGCTCTTCACCGTCTTGTTTGCCTAGTTTCGCGTTGAAGTCCCCCATAACAACTGTGAAGTGAGTTCTGGAGCTATGCATGGCTCTGGAAATATCCTCATACATAGCCTCCACCTCATCGTCGGAGTGCGTCGAGGTCGGAGCGTAAACCTGTATAACCTTCAACGAATATCGTTGTGTTATTCTGAGTACAAGGCACGCTACCCTGGTCGACACACTCTCGATCTTCACCACATTGTTTGCGAGGGACTTGTGGACGATAAACCCGACACCTCCCTGGGACTGTTGGTCGCCCTCCCGGAAATAGAACAGGTTACCGGACTTCAGGGTTATCATGTCCTCCCCCTCTCTCCGGACTTCTGACAACCCTATGATTCCCCAACGTAACCTGCTCAATTCTTCCTCCAGTTCCAGTACCTTTTCGTCGGTCCGCAGTGTACGGCAGTTATATGTTGCCAGGGCCAAGGGTCGTCGTTTTTGGTAGCCGGGTCTCTGCCGGGGATTAACTCTAGCACCCCCTGCCCCGCCGTTACCATGGCCGCTACCGGAGCCAGGAATAGCGGGGCCGCCGGGGACTGGGGGTCTGGGTTTTAATTGTGGCCTCATCGTTCCAGTTTTATCCCTTGGGGGGGATTGCCTTAGTCGCCACGCTTGGCAGGCGGGTTGGCGACCGCAGTTTGATGAAGGTAGTTCTCGGAGGACGCTGCTGCCCATCCTCCGGTTTATCCCTTAGTCGCCTCTTACGACACCCACGGGAAGAGAGGGGGTGGTGCAATTCTTTGCCGGCACCACACGGATCATCACGGAAAAAAGGCAATCATCAATTACTATTTGATCAGTTTAGCGAAGTACATAAATAAATAGTGTCTTGCATATTTCTGTCTCGAAAAAAAGAAACATATAAAGTGAAATAGTAGCTAAATAAAGTTTGGTGGTCTTAACTATACAACAAGTTGGTCCTTACTGTAAGACAAAAGATCTTCTTTGTGACAAAATACCACATGACATTTCCCAATTGTCTAATTAATTTTGAAGCTAAAATTGTAACGCTGAATTCAATGTTCGTATTACCCAAGCGTAAAATAGGCTGCAGCGTCAATGTTGCTGCGCTACAAAATAGTGCGTAGACTTAATAATGATTTGCTTACAGGCAATAAAGGCCAGCATTTACGAGGTTTACCCGGCTTTATGACCAACCCGTTATTATGTCAGGCATTTAGCGTATTTACCGGGTATCGGTGTAGTATAATCATGTTCCATACAAAACGTGTGACGAAACCAAAATTGCTAGCATTGTCATCGGGCAACAATTACTGCGAATTGAATGTCACAATGGTAAGTACCTAATTATTGCCAATACAATATTGATCAACAAGCAAGAACATAACAGTTTAGTTGGTTAAGGGACAAAACCTAAATTGACTTTATTCAAATACAGTATAAACGAAAACTAATTGATTTTGTAAAGCGAGTAAAATATATATTTACTATATACTTAATAAACTAGCTATTTCGTAAAAAGGATTTCATGAAATCGGTTCGACGCAAAGAGTCGTGAAGTTACGTCTTCTAATCCTATTTAAACGGTTCTATAAGTTTATTTTTTAACGCAGATTTCTATAATTAAATACACTTTCCCGTCATATTATACCAAATAATTTGCTAATTTATATTGTTCTTGCAATTTGGGACTTTTTAAATCTTCATTTTTCTGATTTTTTACGTACCTATATCGCGCACATGCCGTGGTCGTGGTTCTCGCTCCCTCCAATGCAAACAGACATTGTCCACTGAGACAGTTGCCTGCATCCATTGCTCAAGGTCATTAGCTCTGGTCAGCGTCTTAACCAACTACAACAGTTTACCATTGTCCACCACATAATCTTCCTCTCATCAAAAAGGCTTTTTATGTCACATAGAAGCACACAGGCCACCTGGTAGTAAGTTGGTCACAGAGCGGTCCATGGAAATAAGAAATCATGAGATTACGAATGCGTTTCCAAGATGCCCCAGATGGAATGTCTCGATTGGCTCTATGGCACCTTACCCGTAAGCCAGCACTGCTAATTGGCAAATTAACGGGTAAGATGCTGGTAACTCCGTTGGGACCTCACATCAGGTCATACCACCAAAAAAGTGGAAAGTTCAAATGTACGACTTCTGAAGTAGGTAGTTTAAACGTTCATTTTAGGTCGTATTTTTTTTATAACCAAATACCTAAGTGAAGATGACAGAAATCTTTGAAATCAAGCCAAAACCGAAAGACTGTGATTATTCCAATGAAGTCAAAGCTTTTACTCTTAAACGACTCTTGAACACAAAAACTCATCATTAATGTCGCCCAGACATTATCGGCTTGAAAAATTGCTGACGTCCTAATGAAATTCGGAGCGGGTACGGTGCGCTTACAGAGCTGTTGATTAATTCAGTAACACGGAAATCAGATAAAGAAGAAAGTATTATAGTGTAAAATTTTGAAGAACAAGAACTTGGTTGTTTGGTTAATGAAGACATCTTTCTATTGTTGAAAATTTGTGAGGGGTGTTGAAAAAAATGATTTCGTCATTGCACTATTTATCTATAATATTATTAAAATAATCTACATATTATAAAAATCAATTGCCATGTGAGTCTGGCCGTCGTCTAAGCCGTGGTGACCTAGTGGTTCAACCTCCGCCTCGCATTAAGGGTCGTGGGTTCAAATCCGGCTCGCACATCTAAGTTTACTTATGTGTGAAATTCAATTTGAATTTACCACTGAGTTTTTAGAAATGTCCCTTCTGATGTCATGATATATTGAAATTATATCATGAAATGATATTCTGAAACAGACGCACAGCACTAGTGCGTAATTAGTCATAAAATCCTACAGCACCGCAAGCAGCTCGGTAGATGAAATGATCCGTATAATTTACCTAATTAGGGAAAATATGAGAGAGCTGTGCACTCTTGATAAACGCCAGGCATTTGTCCGTCCCGAATCTGCGACGCCTGGATATTTCATTTGATGTTATGAAGCGCTTTTGTTCTTGACTGATTTACTTGGAGACCGGTTAAAATTCCCTTTCATACCTTTACCTTATAAAGTTGCCCGATTTAAATGAAACTGGATGAATCACCCACACTCCACAATCATTAGTTTTGAGTTTATTCTCTTTAGATCTCATATTGTAACAAGAGATTTTACCAAGAATGAATGTCTGCTGCCGTAAGTCAGGTAGGTACAGATGTAGTGAATAAATAGTTAATTGAATAGTTATTGGTTAAGATCATTGATGTACATCAAAATAAAGAACAGACTTATACAAGACCGACATTAAATTCAGTAATTGTTTGACAGTTCGGGCCATGTTCCCGGTGGAAAATATTATTTATTCACTATTTCAGTACCTACTCTCGTAGTTTTTAGGTAAATTAAGAGCAGTGTTTCTTAAAGTGCGGTCTGCGGACCCTTGGGGTCCTCAGACTCAAACGAAAATAAATAAATGATAAAGTGTAATCGATATGCTTTGCACGGTGGCGTATACATAACATATTTTTCATGACAAAAATGTTCTAAAACCCTTTATTTTTTTATAGGAATCCTTGAATCTATTAATTAAAAGTCCGTGAATTGGAAAACGGTTAGAAACGCCAATTTAGAGTTATTTATTCAGTAGATATACAGGAACGCTATGATATACATGCTTTGACTCTAAAGTGATACCTGCCTCTCTGTTTAGATTATAATTTAAGTGTAAATGTAAACAGAAATGAGATAAGTGTACCAAAGGCAATGGGTTTAGGTGGTATAAATACGGGTGCTTTATCCTACAGATACATTTGTATAGTATACTGTCCTGTCGCCAGCTTGAAAAGGGTCGCGAATTTTACTCATTGACATGGATTAGCTTAAGTTTGAATGATCCAAAATAAACAAAATAGAAGGATTGATTTTAAATCAAAATAAGTTACGGAAGGGACCTTAAAACCATAAGATACTTTTTATCCAACACAGTTTTTCCACCTTTACTCTTTGCACGCTACATCGTCTACGTAAACGAAAAAATTGTCATATTTTGATAGATCGTTTTGGCTACGGATGGTTAAGATTTGACAGATCCAAATTATAAATATCGCTGACACAAATTAATGAATGAAATGAAAGTTATTCGACGCGTACCTAACAATATTATAATTCTCATTTTCATTCCCAGTTTATTTCATAAAAACCTCATACCAACTTGAACATATCAATTTTCTCAGCGATAGCTCATAAGGCGTGGTGGAAAATGAAAATATGTTTTTTCTATTCATGACGCGTTACCTACTCCCCGCCTTGCAAGAAGTCGAACCTCGTACGTGTGTGGAAAGTAAATAAACAAAAAAAAAACAACTTTGAAAGATTCTGGAAAGTTTCAATTGTGGCGTGGGAGATTTTTCGATTGTACCTTCCTTACTGAACTGATATTTGTTACATGTGCTTAATCGATAGTAAGTATCTCTGGTATTAAGAAAATTTCATGTAATCAAACGTACATCCATATATTAATATTATAAATGCGAAAGTAACTCTGTCTGTCTGTCTGTCTGTCTGTTACCTCTTCACGCTTCAACCGCTAAACCGATTTGGATGAAAGGCATGGAGATAGTCTGGGTCCCAGGAAAGGACATGGTACTTCTTATCCCGGAAAAACGCATAGTTCCCGCGGGAACGCGATACCCGAATTCACGAAGTAATATCACAAAATTGCTCTGAAATATGTACCTACCTATGTTTCTACCAATCCATCATTAAATTTGTGTATTTCTCTTTATTTAAATTACTCATTATTGTAAATATAGCGTTCTTTAAGTAAAAATTGTAAATTTCATGTTAAATTTATTTCTAAAATTGTAAGTAAATTATGTGCATGGTTGTTATCCTGTTGCAGGCTTCCCTATGTCAATAGATAAATAGTATAGCACTTGAGTGACATATGCTTGTAATTTGTAACTGTGCCTTATATTAAATAAATAAATATCTTGCCGATGAAAGTCCGTAAAGCTCAAAGGATCAAGACGAATACACTCTACTTATTCAAACCAACAAAGGGATCTATAACAACATGTGAAAACGATGAATAATTCAAAAAGATTGGGAACAGGTCGATAATGTGACGCTTAGCTATAAGGTGATGTTGACAACTGACGACTTATATCTAGGTTTTGTATTGTAGTTTTATTCCGAACTAAAGTATTTAGAAGCCTATTGTACACTCTCGTAACACCATCCTATTGATATTATAAAGGCGAACCTACTCGTATTCGAAATAATACACCTGGAAATAATAAGAGCGTTTTTGCGCAGCTTTTTTGATTACTTTATCTCGTTTTTGTTTGCCGGTGGCAGATCCTGATGCTGGGTCCGTCCGTATCGCCTTACCCGCCAACACACGGCGGACACATCACGATTTCGAACACAATAGGGATGACGAAAACTTTTTTTTCTATCGTCTATCAGGAAGATTATTGAAAAGTATTGGACACGTATTTTTTCTTTTTTCACGTAATCAAACGAAGATATATTGAGTTGAAATGTCGCGTGACGTCACGGTTAGGTCCGATTTATACCTAACGGTGACGTAGTTAGCCCCCACTCTCCAACTTTAATGCGTTTTAACTTGCTCATTCTTTGTTAATTTGATAAAACAAAAAATACGCGTCTGATATTTTTTTATTACCCGACTGACGTACTAATTAGAATTTCGATTTATTCACCCTGTCGTCATCCCTAATCGAATGAAGTGTCAATGTTTGCGTGCGAGGACGTTGTGTGCTTGCGAGGACGTATGTACACTTGTAAATGTGGGTGTACCACTACGCGGGCCAATGATTCACTCTCCATCTCCGGATGAAACAAAATGACGGTAAGGGCGAGTTGGGCGCAAGTTGCGCGCGGACTAGATTCAGGCGGATGATTCCGTGGCCATTCTGTATGTAGTACTATTAAATATTCTGTGCCGCCAACCTGCCACCAAACAGCAGTGCTCGCTCTGTTGTGTTCCGGTAAGAAGGTGAGAGAGCGTGTATAATTGTTAATTAGGCAAAAGAAGAAGATTATTAATTAGGCAATCGATCTCAGTCGAGGTTGGCGAAGCATTCGCAATCTTACCTATACTACTAATAATAAGTCTGTAGAAGAAGACGCGTCTGAAACTTGAAAATTAAAATAAACTATCAAGTCGAGGGGGACTATATAAACCATACTGAACACAAAATAACGACTGTCTGTATTGTATGTAGGTATGTCCGGATTTAACTCGAAAACTACTGGATGGATTGCAACCAATTTTGGTATGGGGGCAGTTTATAACGCTGGACAATATTAAAAGCCATTTTTCATCTCTAAAAAACACCGTAGTTCCCGCGGGAACGCCTATTACCGAATTCCACGCGGACGAAGTCGCGGGCATATAGTCATTATTTATGTCCATCACAGAGACCACTTATCATCCGGAGACCAATCAATGCCTTTCAAACCATACTAATTCATAATGCAAACAGTGATAAACGCTGTATAAGTAGGTATGTATTAGGTAATATCAAATCTTTGTGCTTTGTGTAATCAGAACTCGGCAGTCCATTAGCTGCCTGCTAGCAGGTTATCCTAGGTTATCAAGTTTCCGTCATAGGTACTACGAGTATAGATATAAAATGTCTGAATTGTATATTTAAAAAAAAAGTGATCTTGTTGCACGAATAACCAACCTCGTTTGACTTCGCTTACTCTGATTTTAGAGCATATATTTCTTTACCGGAAAATTGATATACGAACATGCGTGAAAATGTTAAAGAGATCAAACGAAGAGAAATGCGTGACTGATTCAGTCATAATACCTACCTATACGTATATGTTGAAAGTCATTCGTATGTAACGTAGGAGGTAAAGGGTGTCATCGGAAAACCAATATGACCTTAAAAGAAAGTCTCTATGATGTTAGGGAAATGGCATTCCTTGTTTGTTATGATATCTACTGGGAAATCACGAGGGTCAAAAAAATTAAAGTGTTTTCAATAGTCAGTCACTGGTCACTTCAAAAATTAATATTCTATTTTTTTTCAGTTTTGTTAAATATAAGTTTATATATCCTTCTTCTTATTGTCGTGTCATTTATTTCTATTTTGTATTGCTTCTGTTTATTTGACACGAGCTGATCTGGTTGGTATTTACAGACCAACGCATTTATCCTGCGGTCGCTTATTAGTGGACGCTTCTCGCCCTATGGTCTCCCCTCGATTCAAATTGTCTTACTTGATTTAATAAAGTTGCGTCGTAGGTATGTTGAACTCTGTCTGAGTATATAAGTATAAAGTAGGCACACTTCATTGTAGCATAATGAAGCAAACCTCAATGTAGTTAAGTACGTATATCTCAATTACAGTTTGAATCCAAAGTTGCAAATATGTTTTTTAAAACTAAGATATGTATATAAAAAAATGTATATACAATCTGGTTAAATTACATTTCATGTATCATCTTGTATATTCCTGTCAAGAACAAAAATAAAACACGAGGCACTGAGGGTTATGAATAAAACCAAAACAGCATATGTTACGTAAAAATGGATTCCTGACAGACATGCGGAAAATCTTTTGAAAGATTCGTTAAATGACAACATACCGAGTTTCGATTCGGTGGAACGAAGTAGATGTCAAAAAGATTAATGTTTCAAGAGTACTGTTGCTTTTCATAGTGAATTTCTAGGAAGATTTATTTACCTTCGGGATCGTCAGTCCTCAATTATTAATTAATCACACAAAAAGAAGGTCAGGGTTGTCCGGAAGTATGATTCAAGTTATTGAAAAAGAAATAAATAATCCTTCAAACAAATTTATTAATGCAATACCTGCAAGACAACATTTAACGTCATTAATCATTCGTTTACCAGGTACCCAGTCATTCGTCATCTATTCCGTTTCACCTAAAAGCTCTTTGAAAAATGACTCCCCTTACAAGATGCGAAGAAAAATATTGTCATTACGCTAACAAACGATTTTTCATTGTTTCAGATAGAACGGGCTGAGCGATAATGACGTCACTAAGCGAAGGTAAAAGATAACGATCTCGAAAATGGATATAGATCACATAGTGCTGGATAAGGAAGCAATCAACCGGTTCGAACAATACACGTTGGCCAAGCCTACACTAAATGGAGGAATCCCCTTGGACAAGTGCCAAGATGTCGAATCGATGGCATCTAACAGCAGAAAAAGAGCACAAAGCTCCCGTCAGAAAGTTGTTTGCTGTTTTTGTTTCAAAACCACTAAGTACAGAAGAAAACAATTTTTCATTGGGTCCCTCACAAACTTCATAATATTTTCTGTTCTATTAGCATACATATTTCTGGGATCGATTATATTCTTAGCCATAGAGGGTGGAGCGGAAGTGCCGGCTAGACCGCGAATACTGCCGGATAGACAGAAACTTAGCCATAAGGATCAAAATACTACGGATAATAAGAAAGATGTGGAGGAAAGTAATTATACGAATTTGACAGTTTCCGCTAATTATTTTTGGGAAGCAAGGAGTAGAGCTGTTGAAAATATTTGGGAGATCACTGTGTCGCTGAATATTTTGTACAGAGAAAATTGGACCCGGTTAGCAGCGCAAGAGATCTTGAAATTTCAGAACGAGCTGGTTCAAAGAGTGACGACTGAAATGGCGTCGCAGTACGGGGTCAGCTACCGAGAGATGGCGCTGGGGGAGTTCGCTGGCGGCGAGCTAACCAACCATTATGAAGAACACGAATGGAATTTAGCGTTGGCTTTTTTCTATTCATTGACCGTTCTTACTACTATTGGTGAGTTAAATTTACCTAAGTATTTACTTAGATGTAGCTATCTAAATGCATATAATTGTAACCTCTCCAATGTATAATAACTTGATTATTTAATGGCAGAATGGATACGGCAATTATTATAATAATTGGAAATAAGGCCATCACAATACATACGTTTGATAGCGAATGTACAATTAAATAAAGGTTCTAGTAGTGATGAATGACAAAAATTAAATACCACCTACATAATTAATACTTCCATTTGTGACCAGTCAAAGTTTTTTTATTATTTAATGTCAATGCATTCAATTTTTTTTTTCATTATTTACAGGTTACGGCAATATTGCGCCAAAAACAATACTCGGAAAAGGTGTTACCGTTATCTACGCGTTGATTGGCATCCCATTGACTTTGGTGTACCTATCCAACGTCGGGTCTCTACTCTCCAAAATGGCTCGAAGCGTCTTCAGCAGAGCTCTCTGTTGCTGCCTCTGCTCTAATTGCGGCTACTGCTGTTACGACGAACGGCGCATGGCAGAAAAAGAAAGAAGAATGAAGCTGAAGAGACAGCAAGAAGAAATGCTTAACAGCCAAAACACCAGTAAAACTCCAACCGAAGAATGCTATGTTCTCAAAGCAGACAGTCAAAAAGACTGCTCTGTCTCCGAAAGACCAACCACTAGCACAGCGAAAGATGACGTCATCAGTTGGCCTGATACCGATTCTAAACTCTCTATGCATGGTTTAAGCATACTCGCTCCGGTTCTACTATGTCTCACAGCTATTTTCATTTACATCGCTGTCGGAGCCATCGTCTTATTCAACTTAGATCACATGGGGATAGTAGATGGGTTCTATTTTTGTTTCATGGCACTAAGTACCATTGGATTCGGGAACATATTCCCTGGTATGACTTATACTACAATTCATGGCGTTAGATACTACACCATAAATTCTACTACATTATGGTTCTGTTCTGCTTACACTTTAACTGGGCTCGCTTTAACTGCGATGTGTTTTGGTGTTATACACGATGAGATAATATACAGGATAAAGCATCAACAGAAACAGTGGTCCCAAAAAGGTAACACGGTGAATGATGAAGTAAATCTAAATGATCCGTTTTACATGAGTTCCTGACATATGTATAGTAAAGGGAAGTCGGAGAATTTGTATAGTATAATGGAGGATAATTCGGTGGTAGAACGTAATAGAATTGAGATCGATAATAGGGATGTAGTTCTTAGCGTAGATGATATACCAGCGGCCATGGATGAAACTGTGGACTTGCCGCCCCCTCCTCCTGAAGAAGAAATCATAGCTATTGTAACTAAGAAGGAGCCCAAAGGTGGGTTCGGTAGCATGGTCGCGTATAATGCACTACCAGAAATGCTCGACCACGTGAATGATACATAATCTTTGAAGAAAAAATATATGTTTTCTTTAAAAATCAAAAGTACAGGTAGTCTCTTCTCTTGTTTTATTTTAACTGGCTGTGATTTTGAATTATTAGTTTTTACTATTTTTTGTAAAAATAATATTTTAAGAATTTGTCAACAAATAGTTCTTAAGTTTTACTATCAACGGTATTTAACATTTTACAATTAAGTTATGTAATATATTGTAAATTATTGTAAATACTTACTATTGATGTAAATTAAAAACGATGTCTAACATCTTTTATCTCTAAACCATTGTCAAATATTAATATCAGAAGTATATCGATTTTCATGTGAATAATTTCTTTGTAAAAACGATGATTTAATAAAAAAAATGTAAAAAAACATATTTTTTGTTTTATCTTCAATCTTTGTCTTTGTGCAATAAATAAACATTATTATTATTATATAAATAATGTACCTACACAGATTCTAACAGAAAGCATGGTGTCTCAGGAAATATAGGTAGAAACGAGGTTCTTTGCTAGACATAAACACAACTAATACACCTATAACAGAGTATATAAAAGAATACATAATCCCGATAAAAATCATTAGGTACTTAATTGGCACCATAAAGATGGTGCCAATTAAGAGACTGATGAGATGGTGCCTAAAGAGGTATCATAGGTTTTATCACAATCGGTCGATGGCTATAGGTACGATTCAAAATTTATTTAAGAAAAAAAAAACAAATCATGGCAAAAATGGTTTAAAATTTTCAATTTAGTACAAAGTACCTGGGTGACCGAAAATAACTGATTATTTTTTTTCGCAGATACCTGTTTAGGTTTTGATTTTTTTCCAGTTGGTAAAAAAAAGTATGGCCCAGTATGGGATTGACGGCGTGAGCGATACCTGAATCTCGCTTTTTTTTCATCATCATCATTTCAGCCGAAAGACGTCCACTGCTGGACATAGGCCTCCCCCAAGGCTCGCCACTCAGACCGGTCCTGTGCAGTAGCAAGTATGCTTCCAGCGGTTTTCCGCGATCTTCACGAGGCCGTCGCTCCATCTTGTTGGAGGCCTACCGACAGCTCGTCTCCCACACTTTTTTTTACCAACTAGAAAAAAAAAAACTTGAATAATATGCTTAGAATCGATAGCTGATACTCTGTAGGTAACATAGTCATAATCATAACGTTTTGCTTGACCCTATCTACATATATATACAAATATTGCTCTTATGATAAGTAGGTAATAGCTATAGGATTAGGAAGATGTTTCAGACGCGCTTACATTTTTGAATTCGAACCCTGGGACCTTTTTTATGAAATGTGGAAGGTTTAAACGGGCTTCAATCAAGAAAAATACAAGTAAGTATAATAACAGTGAAAATGTTCTTCCTTCAATTATTGCACTGACGCGATCTTAACACTTTTATTATAAGAGAGATAAAAGTGAGGTAAGTAGTTCTGGCAAACAAAGGGGTTGGAGGAAGGCGAGAAAGGCAAACAGTGATTTATATTGAAATGGAGCATTTTCTGATTCTGCAGAATCATTCGTTTTATTGCTTTTTATATAAAGTATTAGTTCCGTGAATTTTCGGGTGCAGATTGAAATCATAACAACGTTTACCATAATGACGTGGTACTTGAAATGAAATTATTAAAACAAAATCTTAATATAATAAAACCGTTAAAAATTCAACAAACTAGGTAGATATATGAAGAAAATCGTAAATCCATAGGTATGTTCTAATATTAATATTATAAGTACACACACAACAGTAATGAATTTCACTTTGTATGGAAAATGCTGTATAAAGTGACCCGAATTCATTGCTGTTGAGTGTATATGTACCAAATGTTTGTTCTTTGACGTCAGATGAGAGTGACGGACTCAGTACATATAAAATCATTAGCCATCAATCAACATTTCAGTCGAAAGACGTCCACTGCTGGACATGTGCCTCCCCAAGGCTCGCCACTCCGACCGGTCCTGTGCGAATTCCCGTGACGTTCACGACGTCGTCGCTCCGTCTTGTTGGAAGCCTACCGACAGCTCGTCTCCCGGCTCGCGGACGCCACTCGAGAACTTTCTGGCCCCATGCCATCAGTCCTGCGAGCTATGTGTCCCGCCCACTGCCATTTAAGGTTCGCAATTCATCGGGCTATGTTGGTGACCCTGGTTCTAACGGATATTCTCAAATCTGATCCTATCACGCAAAGAGAATCCTCGACGGATGCATAGAGATAAAATATAAGCTACACATTATATATTATAAGGAATTTGGAATTTTAATATGATATCAAAAGCAAACGAAGTCGCGGGCAACACCTAGTTATTAGACAAAATTTGAAAGTAGATACAACGTTTACAGAAATCCACAAAGGCCGACCTAATTCCACGTTTTAATGCAAAAAACGGGTGCCATACTCAAAAGTCGTCGCGAAAATGACGGACGAGGCAACTATGGAAGGAAAACTGATGAATGCTCCATTTTTTCTCCATTTTTCTACCCTCGGATCGCCGACGCCATTTGGACGCATCCCCCCAAACAGCCTTTGTTATTCTCCAGTCAGTTCTTTAAAAACAGTTTTGCGATAATTTAAGTCATAGCTTTGTCATCCCGCCGTGCGTAAATTACTTAATCAGTTTCTGAGTTTTCTGCTTTTAAAATATTATATGCGAGGTTTTGCCCACGACTTTGTAAGCATTCATATGTAAAATAACATTTCTCGTGTTCACGTGGGAATTTCGTTTTTTTTTTTTACCAAAGTTCAGCTCTCTACAACAAATAGTTGCGACTGGGCGTTGTCATTAGTCAGTCAGTCAGTAAAACCAGATATTGTAGTAGTAAAATGATTGTTAAACATAAACCAATAGAAACTTCTACCAATTCAGCTCGCAAATAGAACAATTGACTTAAATCAAACAAAATGAATTTTAAATCATAAACAAATTGGAATAATAAATAAAGATCCGGAGAATCATTACGTTTCCGAATATATTTGCAATCAACTGTGAATGTTATTCAATATTTTCAATCGTTTTGTTCAATTCAAACGAGACTATTGTAACATTTGCACAATTTTCTAAAATGATTTTAACTTCAACTCTGGAGAATAACAACCAGTTGGGGTGGCACTCCGTTATTTAAAATTTGACATAGGGCCTTTTATATCTTTAAAAACCGGCCAAGTGCGTGTCGGGCCACGCGCAAAGTATAGGGTTCCGAAGTTGATGATGCCCACAGTACCTTTCTAAGACTTATTAGCATCTATAGTTAGCCTGTGGTATGACGTGCCCGCCCGACGCCCCTGCCACTCGAGAAAAATCATTGGTTTTTCAATAATTTCATAAGTTGGTCGACTATGACTCGTAAGATTGTACAGCCTACTTAGGTGTGATAGTTTTCCTTTCAACTACGTAATATATGCCACAACCGTGATTTTTTCAGCCATCCAAATACCATCATTTAGCTGGCAGGGTCGGGGGGGGGGGGGGGGCGTGACTAACAAAAAATAGCACTTTAAAGCTTAATATTTCACAAACGCATCACTTAATCAAAAAATGGTTTTAACAAATCCACAATATTTTTTAAGACCTATGCAACGATATGCCGCACCATGGGATACGCAAAAAAAAATTACATCCCCACTTTACGAGTAGGGGAGGTACACTATAAAAAAATATATTACAAAATTTTATTGTACTACTTTGTCAGCGTAACTAATATGTACAGACCTATTCATGCCAAATTACAGCTTTCTAGAACTAAGCATCTTCGAGCAATAGCGCAGGCGATTTGGAAATTACCATCAATTCAAATTTCAAGAAAATCCCCTGAGTTTACCGGTAAATAATGAAAACGAAACGACCTTTGTTTAGTACAAGTCGAGTCGTAAATTTTCCGCGATGTAACTGAATAACTGCCTATTATTTCTGCTGACAAAGTTCACAGCGAGAGCGGTTCAATAAAAACGGATGGATTTTCATAAAACTGCTATTTACTCACGGTTACGGTGATGATTTTAATGTCAACCACGAAGCCGAAGGTGAAGAAAAGGATCAGAAGAATAGCCAGTTAAATGCACCTTTTGACGAGTTTTTGTTAGGACATCTATATACATATAATAAAGCTAAAGAGGGTCGAAAGTCTGTACATGGGAGATATTTTGATGGTATGAAGATAGTTGGAGTCCCGAGAAAGGACATAGGCTACTTTTCCCCCAGAAAAACGCAACAAACGCACGGGGACGAAGTCGCGGGCAGAAGCTAGTTTCTTATATAAGAACACGTATTTTAAGTATCATGACTTGCAAATTTATATAAATGTGACTGGACCATATTAGGTAGTATAGTAATGAGCGGACTTTGAGAGAGAACTTCGTCATTCGATGTCTTCCGGCTGAAATTGTTTTCAATAATGATTTCGATTTTCTCAATCAGTTAACTATGCGTTTTTCCGGATAAAAAGTAACATATGACCTTCCTCGGGACTATCTCCATGTTGAATTTCATTAAATCGGTGGCGGTATGAGGGAAAGAAGAGACAACCGACAGATAGACGGAAATACTTTACAGAGGGACGTAAATAGGCTATTGTTGTGTTGTGTAATTAAATCACTAGTTAAATAAATTAGAAGATGACTTTTATCGATAATGTCACTACAAATGCTACAAGACATTACTTTTCGTGTAAAACAAATTATGCGAATTCTTTTCGGAATCCCAAGTGAAACAAGCACGAAAACAACTACATTTCCGACTCGAACATTTAAAGTGAACAAGAAACTCTGCCGCACTTCATATACTAAAGCCGCGGTGAAATTAGTTTTTGCCTGAGACCGTAGACCGAAAGTGCGACTTACAGCCATCTTACAGCAGACTAAATACAAAGGAATGTATCCACATAATCATAGTTATTATTTCATCACACTCGCTCGAAAACGGTGTCATTACAGGCAGGCAAAGCGGTCTCTAAAGCCCATATTAAGACCACGGGCTTTTGAGATTTCTTATGAGCCCACGGGCCGTAATGTATTTGTTTTCAATTGTTTTTTTCGAAATGATACAAATTAAAAAGTAAAACTACCTACTCAAATGGCCACACCATTGTTAGTGGCCGTACGAATTGAATATTTAAAAATAAACAAAAAAGGTTTGTTCGCGTTGCCGATTAACCTACAGGCACAAGTTCAAAGGTCGTCCTAGTGAATATTTCCTTTATTTTCCTCGCAATTGTGATGAAAAACATTGTGTGTATCACGGGCGGTATAGGAATTGCAGTCTCGAGCCCTTTTAAAGTCCTTAACTTTCGGTTTCGGGCTTATAAATGCGCTCGACTACAATTCCTCGTTTACCTCCCTTAATACACAATGTACTATTGTATCATGCACATAATGTAACATACTTAGGGCCCCTCGATTGAAGCAGAGTTGACGGACTCATGGTTGTTAAATATGGCCGCGGAGCTGTCATTCCATACAGAAACATCATTTTATCGCATATACAATACTAGGCGATGCCCGCGACTTCGTCCCGCGTAGACTTAGAATTTGCGCACCCAGTTGTACTTACTATACGTATAGATAGCGTTCATGATAGGTATTACCTATCATACAGTAGGTATGTGTGTTAGTTACACGAAGAGCTATTAAGAAGCGTTGTAGTTCATTTAGGAAAGTTTTTCTCCGTTCACACTTAATAACAAATGCAGCTTTGAGCACTAACGAATGCAGTATTTTCCTATCTTAACACAGCAGTCAGTTTTCATTTTCCCAACATCGAGTGTGGAGCCTTAACAAGTTATCCCGTGGGAAATTACGCCTTCGCCGGTACAGCCCTCTTCAAGAATATACTTAAGGCTTTGCAATAAGGTTCAAAAAGTGTAGGTATAGATACGTTCTGTAGTCGGCGGTACGTTACGCACTTTATCCTCGGCGCCGATTAATTTTGCTTCGGTGTTTTTAGTATGGAATTTGTTGTGGTATAGTATTGCCTTGTAGTTCTAAATGGGCTCATACATTTTTTTTCGAAACTAGCTTGCCCTGCAGGTTCGTCCTACTACTATTACAGCCTATTTGCGTCCCACTGCTGGGCACACGCCTCCTCTCATCACGAGAGGGCTTGGGCTATAGTCCCCACGCGGTCCCAGTGCGGATTGGGGACTTCACACACACAGGTTTCCTCGCCATGTTTTCCTTCACCGAAAAGCTCAGTGGTGAATTCACTGAATTTCGCACATAAGTAAACTTTGAGGTGCGAGCCGGAATCGAACCCCCGACCCTCTGCATGAGAGGCGGTAGGTCGAACCACGAGGCCACCACGGCTTCGTCCGCTTAGAAGAAATACTTACTTATGTAAGTACTTATATTATTACGAGCTGTTGCCCGCGACTTCCTATGCGCGTAAACTTTAAAATGTAAAATCCCGTTTGCCGTGGGAATTTGGGAAAATACTTATGAGAATGAGAATGAATGAATGAATGAGAATGAGAGATCTTTATTTGCGCTTCGTACACATGATACATGCAAATATAATTAAGTACAAAGTTATTATTAGGATTACAAAATTGCAATAGGTGTCGATAAGTATAAATGAAATGTCCATAATCTTAATTTACATGCTACATCTAAATATATAAAACTCAAAGCTGACTGACCGACTGACATAGTGATCTATCAATGCACAGCCCAAACCACTGGACGGATCGGGCTGAAATTTGGCATGCAGGTAGATGTTATGACGTAGGCATCCGCTAAGAAAGGATTTTGAAAAATTCCCATGGGAACGGGAAAAATCGGGATTTTACTTTTTGAATATTTCTGCGCATACGAAGTTGCTTCTTCTTACCTTACCTTCTTCTTTTCTTACCAATTTTATTACATACTAGTTGGCCCGGTGAGCTTCGTATCACCACGGATGACAAAGTTATTATCCCGATTTTTTTCTTTCTAAACCTTCCCTGGATCACGAGGAATAAAACAAAAAAGCCAAATCGATCCAGCAGTTCTCGACCCTTAGCCAGACTAACACACGGAGATCCATTTTTACATATAAGAAAAAACTAGTCGACACCATGGCACTTCATTACACCACGGATTACCATATAAAGTTATTATTTCCTTTTTTTTCCCCGTTTTCTTTCTTTCTGAACCTTTCCTGAATGACAGGGAACAAAACAAAAGAGAATTAGCCAAATCGGTATGGCAGTTCTCGAGCCTTAGACAGACTAACACACGTCAATTCATTTTTATATAAGAATTTTACGGAGTTAAAAGGAAAACTATCACAGTTACGACAAGTTTAGGAAAATAGTCGACCAACTTAAAAACAGGACTCGGAGAAATAAAAAAATACTTAGTACCCTATAAATACCATCGAAAATCATTGCAATGGGCAACTACGATACGGAACCCACATTATTGCGCGTGTTTTTTTTAATGTAGCATACATCGGGGATTCTTTAAATTTAAATTTGGAGTTTCCATCTAACCAGTCAAAAGTACTACATTCCTATCTCAATAAAAGAATAAAGAAGTCAATAAGCCCCTTTAAAGGTTGCAACGGAAAACCCTATTAGCGAGGTGTCTGTGTCCTTCCACCGTTCCGGCCCTAATTTTATTTATTACTCACGGGTGGGTAAGGGCACGATTTTCCTTTTTCCCGGATAAAAACCATGATCTTCGTCGTGCCCTGGCGACAGTGACGATGTTTTAATTGTCTAAAGGTTTTTTAGGGTTCCGCGCCTCAGGAGGAGGAAACGGAACCCTTGTACGATCGGTTGTGTGTTTGCCGGTACATCTGTCACAGACATTGGCTTCAAAACTACTGGACCGATTGAGTTGAATTTTTGGCGACCCAAAGAAAAAAACAACTTGTAATGTCAGTACATTAATTCTTATCAATTTTCATTCAGGTTTATAAAAATGGGAGTCCATTTTGGGAAGTAATTCACAAATTAAAAAAAATTGTGAACTATTCGGTGTGAGGTACTATCAAATAAAATAACTGATTAGGTAGGTACTTTTATGAGGATCTCAAAACATTGTTTTTATAATTTTTAATGTTTGGCCTTAAAATATGTATTGAAAATAACATATACTGAGGATAGTTTACATGTTTAAAAAACAAGTTTACAGAAAATCATCAACGAACTAAACCTTTCCAGGCGAGTTAAAACTAGCTCTTGACAGTTTTTTTTAAACCAAGAATTTTACAATGAACTTTAACAAATCCAGTAATAATTTTTAGGGTTCCGTACCCCAAGGGTAAAACGGGACCCTATCCGCTGTCCGTCCGTCTGTCACCAGGCTGTATCTCATGAGCCGTGGACAGTTGAAATTTTAACAGATGATGTATTTCTAGTGCTGCTATAACAACAAATATAAAATATAATAAATAAAAGATCATGAATAATAGATCAAATAAATCATCCATATTAATTTATAAATGTGAAAGTGTGTTTATTTCTTTATTTGTTTGTTTGTCATGGAGATAGTTTGAAACCCGGACGATAACATAGGGTACTTTTTATCCCGATATTTCTACGGGAACGAGTTTTCTACGGGTCAAACCAGTTTTTTCAATACTTCTATAACTACATGTAAGTATCATTGGGAATAAGCAGATTCTGAGTCTACGCGGGACGAAGTCTGCGGAAAAAGGCTAGTTATCTGTAAAAAACGGCAATAAAATCACGTTTGCTTTATGGGAGTCTTCTTACGGAACCCTTCGCGCGCGAGTCCGATTCGCACTTGGCCGCTTTTTATTGTTATGTTCTTTCCGATTTAAAGGTTTAACGTGAAGCTACGAAGGGAAGAGAGCAACATCTGCAGTTCGTGAGAGTAAACAACCCAGAAGCACAAGACAAGCAAAACGTCGCGGAAATTCTAATAAAGTCGAAGCGTCTATGTGAGCTCGCTACCTGCAAGTCAAGCTCTAGTTGTAGACAAATACCTAGACTTGGCGTAATAGCTAGCCGACCGGTGAACAATTCGCTTGTTCACAGCAGTAAATTTGAAAATTCCACTAGAACTTGTAAGGCACGTTCGAAGTACTGAGGTACCTACCTGATAAAGTTTTTTTTTTCCTTTCTGTAACTGCGATCAGTCTCATATAGACTATAATCAGTTTGTTTGAGTGAATTGTTTGACTGTAGGAGAGCAGGAACCAGTGTTGCTGCTACCCCAATATTGGTACATTAATTAATAATGTGATATCTTTTGAGACGTTTCACTGTTCTTGAATTTTCTATACCTGATAAAGTGCCATTAAACGATAAGACCGCCTACTGTATGCCACACCTTTTTGTGTAATTACATTATTTTATACTGTTCCTTGATTGTGTGGTGTTCAATAAAGTATACTGTATTGTATTGTAAAGTGCCCATAAAAGTTTATTCAGAAAAGAATAAGTTAAAAAAATCAAATTAATAGTTTAATTTGATTTTTATAAATAATAATAATAAATAGCATTTAAATTTACAAAAAAAAATGAAGCTAAACAATAACCTAAAAACCTACAATAGGGCCTTTCGGAAGGGTTCCCATCATGCAGGCAGCATTCCCTCGCTGTATGGCAATAGCCAGTCTTTGCGCGAGAAAGCTGCCGGCGCGAGGGTCTCCCGTTGCCTCCCTCAAGCGCTTCCCTAGCTCCCTGTGGAGCCCCAGCGCCCCTTTGCCCCATGACCCATGTTTTAGTTTAGTTCTCCAATAGGACCTCATTAAGACCACAGCGGTGTTGTATAACTATAATGTGCCTTTATGTTGTGTATATAAATAAATATCTTTGGACATTTCACTCAAATTGTCCTAGCCCCAAGCTAAGCAAAGCTTGTACTATGGGTGCTAGACAACGATAAAAATACTTATATAAGGGTTCCGTTTTTAGCTCTTGAGAGGTTCGGAACCCTAAAAACTAATTAACTAAAAGAAAATCTTCGGACCAATACTAGGTACTTTCTCTTAGCAAGCGTGTTACAATGCTCAAACACTTTTATCTCACGATAAAAATAAAGATACTAAATCCTAGATAGATAGTATGGAAAAATCTTGCGGCACCATAATAAATTATAGGCCGACGTCTTTTATTAAAACGATCCTATAAAATTGATGGTCCCATTAATTCCACGAGGAGATTTATTGAATGAGACATTTCGGTGAATTAATTCTAGATTAATCCGTTGTCTACCGTTGACGCGATGCCGCGTCGAGCTTTAACAACTAAGTAATTAAGTTTATTTTACATAATCTTTTTGACAATAGGCGGTAGACAACAGGTTAATAAAATTGAAACAAAGTTTGTATTAGCTTGTATTGGTAATATTGGTATATTCACGGCTGGGCTTAGTCTCAAGACGGTTGCAGAACGTAGGTAAAACTATTTTTTTATGTATAAGCTTAAGTTTACTGTGGCCCAATACACATAAGATTTCAAACGCGTTGCCAAACAGAATACCAAGATTGAATAGGTACCTCTAATCTCTATACCACAGGGCGGGCACGGCCTATAAAAGCACGATTTCGAACACAATTCAAATGAAGTGTCAATGTTTGTGTGCGAAGACGTCTGTACACTTGTAAATGTGTGTGTACCAGTACGCGGGCCAATGATCCACTTACTCCGAATGAAACAAATGACCGTAAGGCGAGATGGGCGATTCCGTGGCCATTCTGTATAAAATAATATTAAATATTAAATATTCTGTGTCTATCTATACCCCCTTAACTTTGAGTATATAGCCACTGGCGATGCCATACATGGGCGATCCCCTCCGGCAAAGTACATGGTTCAACTGTTCAAAGTTCAACCGCCATTTTGCATCGTTCCGTGACGCGAGACGTTACTCCTGAAAAATGGTGTCTTGTGCGGTATTCTCGTGTAAAAGGCGATCTGAACGCTCAAATTCGCAACTAAATCGCGTTTCCTATCATAGATAAGTATTTTTACTAACTATTAAATGTGTAGGTATTGAAGTAAAATCTCTATTTAAAGAAAAAACTTTGCGATACGTAAACGTCAGAAAAATGTAAACATGAATGGGAGCGAATCGGTCTAGGGATGTGACAAAAGTCAAAAAAGCGACTCAACTTTTGAGTGAATCATTCATTCATTCAATCAATGAGGTTTATTTAATAGTCAAGTAAAAGGTCAGTCTAGGTAAAAGGAATACAATATTTAGTTCGGGACTACGAGGGATGTGTAATGCATATACTATCATTTATATACATTATTTCATATAATCCTTTTAGATTTCCAAAAGATCCCTATATAAAGGAGAATTCTTGGAAACCGACACGTGTTATCTGTTCGGAGCATTTTGCTGACGACCCTTATCCATACTACTACTACTACTACAGCCTATTTGCGTCCCACTGCTGGGCACAGGCCTCCCCTCATCATGAGAGGGTTTGGGCTATAGTCCCCACGCGGGCCCATACTACCATACTATCCATATTCATATTATAAATGCGAAAGTAACTCTGTCTGTCTGTCTGTTACTTACCCCTTCACGCTTCAACCGCTGGACCGATTGAGATTAATTCTGGCATGGAGTTAGTTGGGGTCCCGGGAAAGGACATAGGCTACTTTTCATCCCGGAAGAACGCATAGTCGAATTCCCGCGGGAACGCGATAATCGAATTCCACGCGGGCGGAGTCGCGGGCAGAAGCTAGTATTATTATTTTTTTTAATAAAAAAAAAAAATACCGCCTTTAACCTCCCGACAGACTGAGATGTCAATGTCAAGTTCACTATATGATTATCATTTCTTTGGGTCGGTTCACTTGACACCGACTTCGCAGTCTGTCGGAGTTTGAAGGCGGTTTATGTTTTTTCATTTCATTTTTTTTCGGGTAGGTACAGTTTCCAAACATTACTACAGAAGTACATAAGTAACTCTGAAGTCTTCGAAATTGACACCAAAATCATCTATGTGCTAGCTAATTTCGAGGAGTTCCCTCATTTTCTCATGGATCCCATCATCAGAACTGAACCAAATTATTATGAGACCAACTTGGAAGTACCACCCTTCGAACAAAAAAAGAATAATCGAAATCGGTTCACGTTTTCTATTTATTTTTGGTGAATATACATGAAAAAAAAGATTCCGACGAATTAAGAACCTCCTCCTTTTTTTGAAGTCGGTTAATAAATGGGAAAGTTTATTTGTTTGTCTTTCCTTCACGTCGCAACGGGTTTTATGTCGTGATTTTTTGTTTAGAGTTAATGGAAGGCTGGAATGTGACATAGGCTACTTTTTACCACGGGAAAACATCTTATTCCCATGGGAAAATACATTGTTTCGTTTTTGGTTTCCTATAACTATCGCTGTGTATAGAACCATTAGTTGCCTGAATTCTTAGTAAGTTACATACGGACGAAGTCGCGGGAAAAATATGCGCAGGAATATTAAAATGTAAAATCCCGTTTTTTTCCGTTACTGTGGGAATTTCGGGAAATCTTAGATTGCTCCCCTACATTCCCTATGGAATCTGCATTCCAAATTTCAGCTCTCTACGACCAGTAGATTCGGCTCTGCGTTGATCGATCAGTCAGTCAGTAAGTCAAACAGTCAGTCAGTTTCTTGTTATATATATATATAGATTTCATGTAATTTTTTTACATATGTATCCGCCCGGAAACTTCGGGCAGCAGTTCATTCCACAGTTAAAAAACTGTGTGTGGGCTAAGGACACAAATACAGATACAGACATTACATACATACAAACAAATATATTTTTGGGTATCTTCAATGTACAGAAATTTCACTTTAACAATTTCATTATAAAATAAAATACTATAAAATAATTCAGTTCATTCATTCTGATTTGACTCATTCTTCAGATGTGTCCCATCACTAGTCTTGTTCATATGTATGCTGCATAGTTACGTGAAAACTCTATCTGTGTATGGGTATTTTTTGATGTGTTGTTTTTTTTTTGTAGTGTGCGTTTATCGCAACAGCAAAATTTGTGTCTGTTGAGTTCTGCGGCGTCTGGTGGTGTGCTGTACTTGTTTACCTCGCCCCCCGCTAAAAGTGGCGAAAAAATTTGTTCGAAGAGTTGACGTTATGGCATCTCCAGTGGCTATATACTCAAAGCCCCTTAACGAAGCACAACAGTGCGAGCATAACTGTTTGGCGGCAGGTTAACTAGTAAATTCGTTTTTTTAATAGGTATAACAATGCTTTCCCACAATCCTCCATTTGAGAAGTATGTGGCGGTTAGATTTTACTTATTATATAAGGTTAGACGTGAAATTTTTAGTGATGATGATGATGACTATCAATCTTAATCGGATATAACACAGACCTTTTTACTTAAATTTAAGTTTTAAATTTCTAGGATATCTTCTAGTATCCATTTGGTCGACTTAATTAACAGTATCTGATCACTACATAGTATAAAACAAAATCGCTTAGCTATCTGTATGTCCCTATGTATGCTTAGATCTTTTAAACTACGCAACGGATTTTTATGCGGTTTTTTTAATAGATAGAGTGATTCAAGAGGATGGTTTTCGTATATAATTTGTTATAGTTTTACGCTCAATTTCCGCGGGAACGCTATAACCAAAATCCACGCGAACGAAGACCCGGGCAGAAAACACTTCTTGCTACACTCAACAGCAATGAAAACGGGTCACTTTGTATGGAAAATTATATTCAAACTGACCCGTTTTCATTGCTGTTCAATGTATTTTACATGCTTCGAAAATTTGATAATCACAAGTCTAACTTTGATATATTAAAACCCATTAACGTGTCTAAAACTATTAGAATATCTTTTTAAGTGTGTGTAAAAATTAATTTAAGTCCAATACTTAATTCCTAGTGACGCGGCCGAGACAAAAGGTTTTGACGAATAGATAACCTCCTCCTTTTTTGAAGTCGGTTAAAAAGAACATTCAATAAAGGGGAAAGTTGTATCATAAAAACATCCGGAGCCCGAAGCGAAGTATTGTTGATAACATGCAGTGTTGGATACGGACCCTAATAATACACAGTGGAATGTGTCAGCATAACCCTTAGATAACAACCTTTGGGACAAGCAAAAGTGAACTGAACACCCAAGCATAGAAACTCAAAGTTGAATGCTAATGTGAATGTATGTAAGTATATGAGTAAAGTAAGCTTATTCAGCTCAGTTACGGTACAAACATTTCGATCACATACTGAAGAAATCATGGATTTTTCCAGATAGGAATATTCCTCAACTCACTTACTACTCAACCGTTCATATGAACGGTTGAGTAGTAAGTAACTACGGAGACAATTTATCAATTTTAGGTTAAGTTTGAAGACAGACACAAAAGTGATCCTATAAGGGTTCGGTTTTTACCTCTTGAAGTTCGGAACCTAAAAAAGTAGTAATTTGGATATTAATGATGAATTGATGATGTAGTGGTTATTCCGGAAAATAACATACCTAGTTCCCGCGAGAGTTTGCGAGTGAAGTCGCGGGCAAAAGCTATAATCCTAATACTTATTAAAAATACTTACTTAAATGTTAGTTAGTGAAATATAAAAAAATGCAAAATAAGTATACTACAATTAAAAAAGTAGGTAGCTATTAAAATATTGTTATCAAACAAAAACGCCATCAAATGAAAAACAGTTCACAAATCATGTCACATAAGAAAAAGAAGTACACAACAACAACTCCAAGCGAATTTATTACCCAAAATAACTTAAATTGATTCAAGATCCTCAGGGAACGCAATGAAAACGAAGTTTGTTTGTGTTAAATAACAAACTTAATAAAATTTTACTGGACTTTAAAAAGTACCTAAAACGTTCAGTTTACAGTTTGAGATAGAAAAATTAAGAATAGATGTCATTTCTAGTTTTTTGTTGTCATTATAAAGAATGTGGACGAAAGTAAAAGCAGTGAACAAACAAGTTTCACGTAAATTGGAAAACAAATAGGTAGCTCGCAACTACCACGAACTTTCCTCCAAGCAACAAAGGTACCTAAGGTTCCTTAAAATGTGATGTCTCTTTTAACCTCTATTCAAGTAAGACCAAGATGACGAGGCACCTTAAATTCAGCGCTTCACCGTCCAGTTTGAGAAGATCCCTTGCGGCTTTAACATCGTCTTATGAAGCGGAGTTATTATGCATTACCGCTCGGCCATGAGTTTGAGCGATTAGCGACAGCGGTGAGCGATTCACTACCTATCTCGCGAGGGGCATGCGGCTCTTTGAAGGGTCAGGTGCAGCTCTTTGAAGGGTCAGGTGCGGCTCTTTGAAGTGTAAGGTGCAGCTCTTTGAAGAGTCAGGTGCGGCTCTTTGAAGCGTCAGGTGCGGCTCTTTGAAGCGTCAGGTGCGGCTCTTTGAAGCGTCAGGTGCGGCTCCTTGAAGCGTCAGGTGCGGCTCTTTGAAGCATCAGGTGCAGCTCTTTGAAGCGTCAGGTGCAGCTCTTTGAAGCGTCAGGTGCGGCTCCTTGAAGCGTCAGGTGCGGCCTTTTGAAGCGTCCGGTGCGGCTCTTTGAAGCGTCAGGTGCGGCTCTTTGAAACGTCCGGTGCGGCTCTTTGAAGCGTCAGGTGCGACTCTTTGAAGCGTCAGGTGCGGCTCCTTGAAGCGTCAGGTGCGGCTCTTTGAAGCGTCAGGTGCGGCCTTTTGAAGCGTCAGGTGCGGCTCTTTGAAGCGTCAGGTGCGGCTCTTTGAAGCGTCTTGTGTTGTGTTTGTTGCATGTATGGAGGATACTCGTAGGTAGCATTTAGTTGAGTATTGGATCCAAAAATATATGCTCACCTCTTGGGAATTGGCAAGCAAATCACATGCATTTAGGACTAAATGAAGGTAAGTACTAAGATTAGTTCAAGTTTACTGGAAAATAATTCTCTAAAACGCTAAACTTTTTATCGATCAAATTTGATTGTGCTAAAATGTAATTAATTGTTATGTTTAATATATAGTGACACCAAAGCAAAAGTAGGCAGGCGATTTTCTTTTTCAATTTCTTCTAGCTCGATATTTTATAGATCAACATCATATGTTTTTTTGCTAGGCTTTTGCTCATTTTTTTTAGCTAGGAATCATTTGCCTTTATTAATATTAAGTATATTCATTATCTAACATTTAAACTTACTTGGCTTGCTTCAGATAACAGACGAGGGTAGACATTCCTTAGGCCGTATCTCATACTATTAAGAAAACGCCAGCCGCTGCCGGCCCGTTATTGTTGTGTCTTAAGAGATCTTGTGTAATTGGTTGTCGGTCACAAAGTTAGGCTCCGGCAAACTCAGGGTGCATTTAACGAGATAACTTTCTCAGGAGGATGACGCAAAAAGGCGGCGTGCATGCAACTTGATGCAAATAATGAAAACGTTGGTACTTACTCATGTAACTTTGCGTTGTTTGTATATGTATATAATAATAAAGACAAGTGGTGTAGCGTTTTCAAGAAAATCAGAATTCCATATATACTACCCACCTATAAACTTTTTTCGAATCACCAGCGTTCACCAAATTTCTATTAGGTATGAAAATTGCAGCACATCAGTAACTGAAATTAACATTTTAAAATAAAAATACGCACCTCAAAAACGTAAAACGCATAACAGGTACCTGCGTCAACTGTTTCAGAATAAGGAAGCGTTTCCATCAATTGTTTCCTTTTCGAGTTGTACCTATTATAGTTCAATTTACACAACAACTAAGTTTGTACATTGGCGGCGGCTTTTCTTCAATAAAGCGCCATCATTATTTCCCCCAATAAAGCAAACTTGTCTCCCAAAGCAATATCGTCCAGTCGCAAGGGTCCACCATTGGGTATTGCCGATTTGTTTCTGACCGTAATGCCGATTTTCTGCCTCTTGAAGGGTTAATCCCAGGGGTGGAGATAGGAACAATATTTTCGGCAGCAAAATTGCACATCGCGAGGGCTCATCTACATCTTCTACATATTCATAAAATCAAGGCTGAAGTATGCCTCTCTACGACCCAAGATTCATCAAAAGATTTTTTGGGAGAAGTACCTATTTATCAAATAGAAACACCCGTGCTTGCTTAAGTATAAATACTAGCAGCGCACCGTGCATAAAAATTACCTTTTTTTTCATATTTTATCTATGCCTTTTGTGGAAGCCGATGGTAGCCTAGTTGTTTGTTCTAGTGCCTCTCATGCAGAAAGTCCAGGGTCAAGCCCGGCTCGGACCTCTGAGTTTGCTCATGTGCGAAATTGAATTTGAACTTATCATTTAGCTTATTCCGCGAAACACCGGGCCTAATTCAACAGTCAAAATTAATAAAACCCCTCTTTTTTGTGTAACATCGATTAACACAGTTAGCTGATGTTATTTCACACGCGCGTCCCCCGGCATTTTCGAATCTCCAACATAGGTTACCTAGCGTATGTTAAATTTGATATTTTGTACATTGTCTCCAACACGCTGACTTGGCGAGCAAGTTTCAATCTTATTAATTTCACACTTGGTAAGTTACAAGGTTGTCTCCGAGCCTGGTGTTGCAGGGAGTTTCGGCAAGTTACTGCGGTTGGACCTCTGAGAATATTAACATTGGACTTGATTACAATGTAGAGTAACTTTATATTGTTATCTTTCGAAATGAGAAATAGCATGTAGTATTAGTATTCCGGTCCCAGTTCGGGCGCCAATTGTAACTTTCAAAAATAGTACTTAATTTGTTACTGCGACTCGCCAATCGCCATCTCAGGTCTCAGTCACACAAATCTTGAGAAGAACTTTTTCAAGTAAATATTTGCCATTATTCGTTTGAGGCGTTGTTCAATAGAAACTTTTTTTTTTCCAAGACTGTTTTACGCAATCAGTTGCTATCACTTTATTATACCAGTTAACTAGCTGGGTCTCTATGTTTTAAATATCCAATTTAAAGGAGGACAAACCAGACAGTCTTAACTGAAACTAGTCATATTTACTTGTTACGGTAAAGGTCCGCAGGTATGCACATATCCTGTTTGAACATGCCAAACTGTAGCTACGCTGGGAAAATAATAGACAACCCTACGTTTACATATTCTATAGCATTCATACATTCCATTGGTATTAAAATTATTCACTAAACTCATGAGTGTTTTATAAAAAAATTCAGCCAGGATTTTTTTAGCCAACCCACTTCAATGCATTGTTTTACTAAATTTGATAAGAAATACTTTTTAAAAAGGCTATTTATTTACCTGTGTTAAATTAATCTCAAACCGAACCGTATCTATGACCTTGTCTTCTTACACTTGTCATGTAACATACTGCGTAACATACGTCGAACCCAGTCGCACCACGAAAACAACTTTGGCGGGTCACGCGCCGAGCTCGTCAACGAATAATTAATGCCAATGTTTATTAGGAAATATAATTTCTTCCATCCTCTCGAGAGATTCTAAGCACGTAATACAATTATGCTACAATAGACTTTAAATTACTTTGCGCTTCGTACGACGCAAGATGTGTCTTCAGACAGTATGAATATTAAAAGTAGGGCGATGAGAAGCCGTTTTAAATCTCAAGGGTAACTAGGTAGGGTTGAAATTTGTGTGAAACAAGTTTACGTGAGAGCAAAATTGGTGGTGTGTGTGAAGTGGTCGACAATATTATGCAGGCGTCTTTACTTTTCATTTCATTTTTACTGCTAGTTAATTAACTAAACAATTGTATAAAAAAAATTGAAACGATTCTATTGTAGTAAGATTCTCTCGAAATACACTATGAATCTATCATTAGCTATCATCAAGATATATAAGTACTTACGCAGTAAATTAACACGCAAAAAAAAAAATTTGTATAGAACAAACGAAAATATGCTTCTTTTTTTGTTATTCAATTTATTACAGCCAAAATGTGTTTTACATACTAATCTCTGGTCCTCTATTGCTTATAAAATTTGGTGCCTGTATGGTAGGTAAGTAATTGGCGAAATAAAACGTAACTACGTTTGTATGGAGAAAGGAGCTTCTTGGCGACTCTTAACGTACAAAATGACTGGCAATGAGGACATGGATTACCGGAAAAAATTTAAAAAATCTCGTCGAACAACGCGCCATTAACGTAATACTAAAATGAGCGAAACTAAGAAAAAAAAGCGAGATAAACGAAACGGTTTTAGGCCCACTTTAACACGCGGGTCGAATAATAAATTCCGTTTTTATCCCTTCATAACGTTCAGAACAGCAATTAGCATAAAAACCGTTTATTCTTTATTGCTAACGCCTCGAAAAACACCTGACTTCTTTTCATTGGCTGGCTAATTTTCCTCTTAAAATGTAAAAAAAGTTTCATTTGCCAAATAATAACAAGGAAAGAAGCTTTTATTGTCTGTTAGGAAGTTACGACTTAATTCGTAATTTTTGGAGCAATACGGTATTTTATTAGAATATTTTTTAAGGTTATGTTTGTTGACCCGAAACGTTACACTTTTTAACTGGCTTCACAAGTAGAAAGAGGTTCCATCTCATTTCGACGCGATTTTCATGTTCGTCGTTCGACATCGCGGCATCGGTCACTGACGAACCGATTTAAAATAGAGATAATAAATTCATCTGGTAAGAGGACTACCAATTTCTAAAAACAATAATAGTACATTACAGACCTAGGGCGGTGAATTCCTTAATGTCTGAATTGAAGGCAAGCGCCATAAATATGCGATCTTCCTACGAGATATTCCTATAGATTCCTACGAGAACGGGAAAAATGGGACCCAACGCCGGTTATATCGTGCATGGGACATGGTTAGTAAAGTTATCTTGATCTTTTCTTTACTAATAATAAGTCTGTAAAAGTCACGTGACAGTGTGTATATACGTATTTCCGGGCTTAACCTTAGAAAAACCAGCCAGCCAAGCCGAGCCGAGGCAGCCGAGCCGAGCTGAATCGTGAATGTTTCCTCATAATTGCGTGGACATAGCTTTTTTGTGTCGGCTTTCACCGAATCCGCGTCGATAGATTCGGGGAAACCCAAAGGCTACTTTTTATCCAGGACAAACGCGTAGTTCCCGTGGGACCGCCATTACCGAATTCCACGCGGTTGATGTAGCTTGGCAGAAGCTGTTTCTATAAAGAGAGTTACAAGCCTTTTACCGCCCTCATCCTCGCAGGACAAGGAAAATTTTGGTCTCAGTTAGTAATATATAAGTACATAGTTCCCCTACTTTAATGGATTTGATTGATTTCGTACCTATTTGAGAAGGTTACTTTTTATTTTAATACTAACCTTACGTTATTTATTTCCATTAATATTCTGCGAATTTTATTGGAAGACCAGTTTATCAAAGGCAATATTAGGCAGCCATTGACATCGAAAAATTTAAAGGTCAAAGGCTTTCGAATTTGCTTTGCTACATGTTTTCCTTGAAGACGATAATAAATCTTGTTTGTTAACAAATCAATAGATTATAATAAATAGAAGGTTTTTTTTAACCTAGGTTGCCTAGTGAACTTTGCGAATTACTTACACAATGTTTATTTCAAATACGAGCAAATAGTGAGGAGACGGTGATAAACTAGTCAGTATAATTTATAATGTCTAATATATATTTTTTATATTGATCATGATTAGTTTTCTTTATCATCTAGGTGCTATTCTAATTAGTCAGGTGGAGATCTTCTACTATCTAAAGTCCCGCGCCTTCACATTTCAAAACGCTTCAATTTTTTTATCATTATTTAAAAAGCACCACTAACACTCTCAACGCATAGTTGATGGCTGTCTCAGCACGCACACATGTGTTGAGAGTGTTGGTGGTGCTTTTTAAAAACATTGCAGCGTTTTGAAATTGAAGGCGCGGGACTTTAGATAGTAGAATATCTCTAATTATAATACGAAAACTGACACATAAGTATACTTACATTTAGAATAGGGATGACGTCAACTTTTTTTTCTAAGTCTATCAGGAAGATTATTGAAAAGTAGCAACGTAATCAAACTTATACGGAGATATATTGAGTTGAAATGTCGCGTGACGTCACGGTTAGGTACGATTTATACCTAAGTGACGTAGTTAGCCCCCACTCTCCAACTTTAATGCGTTTTAACTTAGTCATTCTTTGTTAATTTAATAAAACAAAAAATACGTGTCTTATATTTTTTTATTACCTGACTGACGGACTAATTAGAATTTCGATTTCTTCACCCTGTCGTCATCCCTATTCCCTAATTAATAAATTGTATTTACCAGAGTGACAAGTCGATCAATATTGTTTAAATAACAATTAAACCTATACATAATTGGCTAAGAGACTATAATAACAAATAAAACAGAAAATAACAAGGAATGACTTAAATGAATAAAAATATTCACCAAATAACAATAAACAATTGACAAAAAATAAAACTACAAAAAAAGCCCTTTCAACAGTTCGGTCCGCGGCGTGGTGCCCATAATAATAGCTCCTAATAATCTTACGTAGAAGTACAAAGGCTGCAAAGTGCAAAGTCATTATTTGGTGCAAGTGTGTAAATATTAAAAGCTGAGCAAGATTATAAAAGATTGAACTAGGAACGAAGCGAAAAATGTACTAGACCTTTGCTATCTAATAAAACACAATATTTCCCCTGGTAGTGACCAGCAGCAAAACTGACAATCAAAGAAAAAGTTAGCTTCACATGTAGTCGTCGCTCGAAACTATAAAAAAACAATTTCCACCCTAGGGGATAAATCGATTTTTGCACGCTGAAAAAGTTTTTTTTTTAAGTTAAATACCTGGGCGACCGAACTTCGCTCGGGTGAAAATAATCTAGCTAGATCGATTTGTCACCCCCGAAATCCCCTATATTCCAAACTTCATCGAAATCGTTAGAGCCGTTTCAGATAACGTGATTACAAATATATTTATAAAGGTGTTAGTATACAAATATTGCTCGTTCAATAGTATAGGATGAGATGGAAAATACCTACTATGTTTGCACAATATATTTTTTTCACGTCACTAGCTCGAGAAGGTATGGTGTTTGAAAAAAGGTCTACAAATTTTGAAACAACGTTTTATTGCTTAACATCGCTACATAAATTCTCAAAAAAGGATTAGGTACTGATCTGCGTTACACTCTCCTGTGATCACACTTAAAGCCCGGGTCACACCGCATAATATGCGTCTGCAGCGCGTCGATGGCTCGTCTACATCTCCGCGCCGTGCGCACCGCGCAGGCACCCCTGTCACACCGAGAGCTGGCCGTCCTGATAGAGCGCGCTGTGACAAAGCTATAGGTATTACCGTCTCGGCGTTGTGTCGACGAGACCTAGATACTATAATATACTTCGCCAGGTATGACAGTCCGGTATTCTGTAGTAGTGTGGGTGTCACCCTAACGTCATTCACACTGCTGTGTGTTGCAAGTGGTGTATGAAAATAATCCCCGACATTTAACGAAACTTTCAGGATACATTTCCATGTATGTTATTACGTTCATTTGTTATTAACTTGTCCCATTTTGTGTGCAAACAAGTAAATGACAATTTTAATGCGCAAATAATTCATTTTGCATTATAACGGCAGAAAATATTGCAATAAAGTGGCAACTCGCCTTTGACGTAAGGGTGACACATCGCCCGGATCGGCAGACCTTGTTTTCTTAGACCATGGACGAGACTATCACATCGCTTGCGAGCCTTGCGCAGCGCGTCTTCGGACGGCTCGCGGTGTGACAGGTCTTACGAGAACTAATGCTATACAGTCGCCGACGACCCGCAGATGCATGCGGTGTGACCCTGGCCTTAGTATAGTAAATAAACACAAATGTACAGGCAGTGTGCCATCTAAGGGCCACCAAAATTAATAGTAGTCCGCTATTAGATTGCGCGAGTTTCTAGCTGCACTACCTGTGCGCAGTCCTCACTAAGTGTACTCAGTCGCCTACAGATATAAATTAATTATGGAAGTTAACACGGTGATTGTACAAATCTGATCACAATCTTACTATCTAGATTTTTTAAACTGCACGTTAGGTATATACATAAGGTCACCAACCCCGCTGCGGTACACTAATACAAGCGAACATTTTTCTAACTGGTCGACCGCCAATTCATTGACACTGTATCTAAATATTCCTACAACCTCGAAACTAGGTGAATTATTACTATTTACTAGTAAACTCTCGCTCTCTCTCTTTAGCCATTTTCAACCTCCAAGCTTAGGCCTCCTTCAGTTTATGTCACCTTTCCCGGTCTTGAGAAATTTCCATCCATTTCGTTCCCGCCAGTCTTTTGATATCGTTATAATTGGTTCTTCCTCTCGTACGTTTCTCGCCCCACGGTCGCCACTGTGCCACCGCCTTGCACCACCAGTACCTAGAGCCTTTGCTTGCGCGCGACATGACCAGCCCATTCCCACTTCAATTTCACTACCCTTTTAGTTACATCGCTCACTTTATAGCACGACACAACTTAGAAGGCGCACGGATTAAGCAATAACAGACTCTGCGTTAACGGCTTAAGTGCTTTGCCGCGCGCCTTCTAAGTTGTGTTCTGCTATACCTACATATTAATCTACACATAGAGCTCTAAATGATCCAGGCATACCGACAAAGTCGTCATTAACCGTAGTGTTTCGTAAACGCCTTGATTCGTCAGTAGACGCTGCGTTGCATTCTTTCATATATTCAATGTGTTCCGCTGAACTGAGCTCTTTTAGAAAATGTTCTGAAAAATATTGGTATTTATTATAAAGTAAGTATGGTGATACTATAAATAAATAGTGTGTAGTGTTTGGACGAAGCATGTGGTAGATGTTAACTTGTACCGGACTCGACGAAGCACAAGTATTACTTGCGTATTTTCATTAAGGGCCGGTTCCTATATCCACGTAACGCCTCGTTTTGCCTACGGACGGTTAAAATTTGACAGATTCTCTATGGAACAAATGTCAAAAATCAACCGTCCGTAGGCAAAACGTGGCGTTTCGTGGATATAGGAACCGGGCCTAAAATAAGAATTATAATATGTAACGAAACGTGTAATTTCCGTAGAACTACGGCAGAGATATAGGTTATAAAGTTTTTGACGTGAAAATTTCTAAGTTAAGTGCCCTGACAGGGCGTTATTGCAATTAAAAAATGAAATTAAACAAAATGACCTTTTCTACACGTGAAACGGACGGAGAGTATACGGACATTCCGATTCAAGATTTTTATTTTTTAATTTAATTACTCTGTTCCAGTTATTACAATCCAAGGCTTACAGTATACATTCAGTAGGTATAGATTATTCTCATCTAACTTATAATGGGTTGACCGTATATAAAATTCTTACCTAGAAGTTCATCGTAAGCTGGTGCGTCACCACCATAATCGGCTGGTAGGATGTTCTTAGGTATAAATTCGTATACAGACTCTACAGTTTTATGGACAACCAGACGACTGCCAACTTTTTTACTTAGTACTTGCTTCAGAACCGAGACGAGAGCGTCAACCATTTTCGACTGGGACAAAATGTGAATGCCTTTTATGCGCATACCGTAACCACCCTGTAAAAATTGGAGTTTAAAATTGCGATTGTATTACTACCTATACAAAGAGTCTATTATCGCACTAGGGCAAGAGGCAAAATCGGCCGCTAAAGCGACCGCTAATCCATACAAATCTTTTTATAATCTACTAGCTTCTGCCCGCGACTTCGCCCGCATGGAATTCAATTATCACGCTCCCGCGGGAACTATGAGTTTTTCCGGGATAAAAAGTAGCCTATGTCCTTTCCCGGGACTCCAACTATCTTCATACCAAATTTTATCCAAATCGGTCCAGTGGTTAAAGCGTGAAGAGGTAACAGATAGACAGACAGAAAGACAGACAGAGTTAATTTAGCATCTACTTATAATATTAATATGGATTCAAAAATCCAATCCAATCGATAAAATAGGGAACAAATGTCACCTAGTTAATCCACGCGCCAAATTAATTACCTATGTCATGCAAGTGCTATACGCTAACCGTCTACTTAATTTATTAATGAGGTAACCGTGTCTTTCAAACAAGTTCTACTTATTTAGATAAAAACTAAACGAAAATTGGTTCATCCGTTTGGGAGCTACGATACCACAGACAAGATACACAGACACTTTAAACTTATAATTATAACACCTCTCTCTTTTTGCGTCGGGGGTTAAAAACAGAGTCACTTTCCATAGATGAAATGATTGCCTATAGACAAACCCTCTCGTGATGAGAGGAGGCCTGTGCCCAGCAGTGGGACACAAATAGGCTGTAGTAGTAGTAGTAGTAGACATTTTTTTTCCCTATTTGTATAAAATTAACTTACCAAATATATATTTAGCATTTGACTCAGCTGAGTAGGCGTCACAGCGGTCAGGAAATTCACAATATTAATGTTCGAGAGGTCCGCAAACACTCTAAATCCACTCATGTAATCGTGTACTTTGAGATACTCACCAACCTATAAAAAACTATATCAATCAATCAATCAATTTTGTTAAGACGTGTGTTACAAAGGTGTATAACACAAAGTTAATGGAATAATTATTATACCTACTGACTTAGCCCTCCCTCAGCCGTACAAAATATTCTTGAGAATTACAAGAAGCGGCCTCATTTCGTACGCAAAAGGGTTTTCATCACACGGCACCATCACGGCACTCAAATTGAATTGTTTTTCCTAAGGTTGACTGGAAGAGATCGCTGCTTAGCGATAAGTCCGCCTGTTGTTTACCTATTAACCGTGTATCCTTTCTTTATTTCCTGTATTTTTAACCGACTTCAAAAAAGGAGGAGGTTCTCAATTCGTCGGAATCTTTTTTTTTTTTTTTTTTATGTATGTTCACCAAAAATAAATAGTAAACGTGAACCGATTTCGATGATTCTTTTTTTGTTCGAAAGGTGGTACTTGCAAGTTGGTCCCATATTAATTTGGTTCAGTTTTGATGATGGGATCCATGAGAAAATGAGGGAACTCCTCCAAATTTGCTAGCACGTAGATGATTTTGGTGTCAATTTCGAGGACTTCAGAGTTACTTATGTACTTCTATAGTAATGTTTGGAAACTGTAGCCGAAAAAAAATTTTTAAATAAAAAAATAAAAACCGCCTTCAAACTCCGACAGACTGCGAAGTCGGTGTCAAGTGAACCGACCCAAAGAAATGATAATCATATAGTGAACTTGACATTGACATCGCAGTCTGTCGGAGTTTGAAGGCGGTTTTTATTTTTTTATTTAAAAATTTTGTATATGGTGTTCAATAAAGAGTATTGTTGTTGTTGTTGTTATCGTTGTTGTTGTTGTTGAAATTTAAATCTAGCTACTTAAAGTTCGGTTTCAACGCCGTGACGCTATGACGGTAGGGATAAGGAAGTTCCCTTTCCGTATGTAACATTTTGAATAGAGCCTCGTCATGCAATACTCATACACACATCTTTAATATCTATAAATCACTATTACTGCAGGCCGGGCAGCGCGCTGCAGTATGTACTATGCGTTCGAAGACGTCTGTACAAATGCGCGTGTACTACTACGCGGACCAATGATTCACTCACCATCTCCAGATGGAGGTGAGGCGAGTTAGTAGCGCGCGGGATAGATTCAGATTGTAGTACTATTAATTATTCTATGGTTTCGGGCTAGGTACATTCGTGTGAATTGTCCCCCTAGATATAATTTATCTTTCTTCTAAAAAACAGTTTTCAATAATAAAATTATGTGGCAAAACGTAGTTACGTTTATATGGATAATCGAGCTTCTGACGACTCTTATAAGAAAAAGAGAAATACACTTACTATGTTACAGTACTTGACGTAGTTCAAGAAAAGATCTGATGTTATCAGTTCATCGTCATACATCCTCAACAAGTAAACTCTGCTCATATCGTCCATTATATCTGGAAGGATGATGCTTTCACTGAAATCAATTCAAATTATCGTTAAAATAGAACTCGATCTACACAACTTCGTAGAACTTCTTTTTGTATGTGAAAACTTACAATACTTTGTTCTGCTTCACACAACAGTTGATGTCACTGGAGACGAATAAATCTGGCCAGATCGTTCTCAAGGTGCACAGTTTGTCCAGGCGCTCCTTCGATCGCTCTATCGATCCTTTATTGGTGATCAACAAAATCTCCAAATAGACTCTTGCTGGAAAAATAACCATGTTTTAATATTTTACTTATACTTAGGTAAAGTAATGTAAATGTTTTTGTCCAAATGTAAGAGTCTGTTATTTATAATCACGTATTCACAACTTAGGTAAGCATTTTTTATGTGAATAATCATCTGAAAACCGAATTAGTTACCTAATTTTTATAGCTATTGTCGTAAGTTTTATAACTACAAAGGAAATAGTATTTTTCGCAATCGTGACATAATAGAGAGCTTTTCAGTCGAGTACCGTGTTTAGGCCACGAAGCTTGCTGAGTGGCCTAAGTAAGGTACGAGATTGAAAAGCTTGATTATGGCACTATTGTGAACAATACTTTTTGTACGAGTCCATTAAAATTAATAATTTAACTCATTAGTACGAGTATATAAGAAAAATAAATGTCGTTTGAATTTTGCTCTTCGTGGTAGGGCCTGTAATCTAGTTGGTCACGACGTGCATCTAGATGGCCATGCCGAAACGTGAAAAAGTATTTCGATCGTCTAGAGCGAATCGAAATAACTTATTTCGGTTGTTTCGGAAGTATGACTATTTAACGATGAAAAGAGTGACATTGCAGTATTCTCTATGAAATCTTAATACACATATTTCAATTGACGAGTACAAAAAAGAACATTATTTCTTCAACTCAATGCTATAAATGTAGTAATTTTGATGCATTAGTTTTATTGATATTGTCTTGTAAGAAAAACCTAAGAAAAAAAAGTTTAATCCCGTGCCTCCATTTAACAGAGTTTACAATAAAAAAATCAGTGTTAACATATTATTTTTATCACATTCTGAGGCAATTCAACCGTTATATAAGTCTCTATTATGTGTGGAATAAAACGATAGTTTAATAATCTATTATTATTATTAGTTAGAATAATCGGATCTTATTTGAACTTATTAATTCGTGAAGATTGTTTAGGTAACTTAACAATCATGTAACGTTCACAGAATGACTCCATTTTTGAAAAAATAATATACCCGACTGCAAACAAACTTTTGATATCATATTATATATTTTTGTAATCCGTTCATTAAACCCTAAAGTAGAAGGCCGCGGTGAATTTTGCAATAGAAATTTATATTTTATCAATCATATTTGGATCATAATGTGCAACCCAAATGTTAGTAACTTTATAGTTTTTACTTAGATAGTAGGTAACTATCCAAATTGATAGATTAATTGGTAAAATTATCGATTTTCGACGCGTTGTTAGTACTTACCGTATTAATAAACACAACCATTTTAAATTTATAGAAATCTTAAATCAAAAAATAAATAAATAAAACACTCACAAAAATCCGTTTTCCTAAAATGCTCCTGTTTCTTCACCCAATCGCTCAGCAGGTCAATGGCTTCGTCCATTCTTCCAGGTCTCTCTAAATCGTACAGCTGCCTCACAGCTTGCAGCTGGTTTGGATTGAATTTCAAATAATTTCCCTTTGGTAATTCTTCCATATTTTTTATTTTACTTTTGACGTTTCTCCACGACTGACTTGAGTGCACTGATAGATTTAATGCGAGGTTGTGCAATAAGCTTCGGAGTTACAATCTAGGTGGAGTGCGATTGCATCGTTCATTTTATTACCTATGCATATTTCGTGGTAAAGGTCAGTGTCAAACCTTACTAATATTATAAATGTGAAAGTGTGTTTGTTTGTTTGTTTGTCTGTCCTTCCTTCACGTCGTAATGACTGGACCGATTCCGATCAAAATTTGGATAGGAGTCAAAATCTAAATTTGGTTTGGAGATAGTTTGAGACCCTGGGAATAATATAGGATACTTTTTATTCCGATATTTCTACGGGAACGGGTTTTCTATGAGTCTAATAATTTTTCTATAACTTTAATCATCTATAGGTATAGTATCATCGGGTACACAAATTCTATGTCCACGCGGGACGAAGTCGCGGGCAATCCGCTAGTGTTTTTTTAATTAATTTATTACTTGACCTTAAGACATAATGATCGATTACTATTATGATGAGAGTATGATACCGATGGTAGATTTTGTATTGGATACCTAAATGTATGTACCTATTAAGTCCTAATTTGTAAAAAAAGTCTGATATTTATGTGGGTACATAAAATAATGTGTAACATTCATAATTTTCCATTACCTACACAGTCTACCACCATCGTTATTTATTTATTTATTCTAAAACTTTCATTTAAACCAAATAAAATAAAATAACAAAAACAAAACATGAAAAGTCTTACTTCCTAATCTAGAAGGCATAACTAACTACGTTAAAAAACTAAAGGGAAGGCTAACTATCTTCATGGCATATGGTACCCAAAATGCTGGCAGCATAGCATTGCCACGTTCAATAGCAATACTCAGTCTCTGTGCGAGATAGAGGCCAGCATTTTGGGTTACCAGAGGCCTCAATTTATTTATTTAAATTTTATTGCACAATAGTAAAAACTAATACAAAAGGTGAACTTAATGCCATAAGGCATTCTCTACCAGTGTTGTATAATAATAATGTCTTAAGTAGATATTTACACATAAGACGCATTACATTTGCAGCACTAACAAAAATCATCATCATTTCAGGCGAAAGACGTCCACTGCTGGACATAGCCTTCAGACCGGTCTTGTGCTACTCGCATCCTCCGCGTTCCCGCAACTCTTTCAAGGTCGTCTTCTCAAGGCCCCTCGAGCACTTTCTGGCCCCATCGGCCATCAGTCCTGCGAGATGTACTCACCTTTTACATTGATGCCTCGTCTTTTTCAGTCCAACACCTTGAAGGCATCCTCCAATGCAGCGGTGAACAGCTTCGGAGAGAGATCACATCTCCTTGTCTGACTCTCCGCTGCAGTGGAATAGGCTGCGTAGTCTGGTCCTGTAGTCGGACCGACATAGTGGCGTTTTCGTACAAACACTTCAGCACTTCGATGTACCGGTAGTCAATTTGGCTCTGTTGGAGTGACAGTATATCCCAAGTCTCAAACGAATAGGCTTTCTCGTAGTCCACATATGTAAGGCAAAGGGGGAGGTTATACTCATCCGTCTTCTATATAACCTGCGGCAACGCATGTATGTGGTCTAAGGTACGTACTACTACTACAGCCTATTTGCGTCCCACTGCTGGGCACAGGCCTCCTCTCATCACGAGAGGGTTTGGGTTCTATAGTTCTATTGAATCTAGCCGACGCGCCAACTCGCGCCCATCTCGCCCTTACCGTCATTTATTTCATCCGGGCATGGTGACTGAATCATTGGCCCGCGTAGTGGTACACGCACATTTACAAGTGTAAAGACGTCCTCGCACGCACATAAACGTCATCGCACGCAACATTGACACTTCATTCGAATATGTTCGAAATCGTGCTCTTTTTTTTTTTTATAGGCCGTTTCCGCCGTGTGCCACTAGACTACCACAGGTTCCTTTTAATAGGTATTACTGAACCACAAAAATCTAGTTTGAATATCATTCGGTGAACCAGTTTCTTGACAACGTCATACCTAATAAACAACATTATAAAATGATACCTGTACTTTCGCGAATGGAGGTCTAGGTCAATTGCTGACGTAGATTTTACACACATAATTTGCCCATTTAATTATGTACAAGCAATCTGATCATAAAAAGATGATTTAAATCATAATGACAGGCTTCTCGAACCTTATTGACCTTAGAGATCATTATACGCGTCTTTGAGTAATGAATAAATTCAAGTTCGTCCTTGATAAAAGAAGTGACTGTCTGTCTGTTACCTCTTCACTCAGTTACTTTCGCATTTATAATATTAATATGCGTTGTCACTCGCATAAATTTATCCGCTCCGCGATACAGGCCCAGAGTCTAGTGCGGAAACCTCTGCCGACTAATCTGGGGGCACGGTAGTGCCCTCGCCAAGTCGAGCGCGAAGCAAACACTGCCGTACCATCCTTTACTGGAACCATTTCACCGCATTTTCAGGCCCCTATTTGAGAACCTCTGGATAAGACCAGAACGTATCTACTTAATATTTTTTTATTGATTTCCATACATTTCCTTGGGTAAGTAAACTTATTTAATACTAGATTCTCCCCGCGACTTCGGTCATCGAGTCCCCGAAAGAATTTTCCGGGATTTCAATCATTTCCATACTTTCATCATAATATTTATTTTTTCGAAGCCTTTTATTTAAAAGCGCTAATCTTGAATATATCTATATTTTACTTATCCAAGCGATCTCATGGATTATAGGGATCTAACTAGGTAACCTATCTGAGAAAACTCTGTATTAGCTATTTTACCCGAGCAAAGCTCGGTCGCCCAGGTTCTACATACTTATAGGGACGCAATAATATAAACAAGACTTATTTTATATTATTGCGTCTATTTGTCGCCTATCCGGGTGAGCCCCATTCGCACCAAGCCGCTAACCTCGGGTTAGTTAGCCTCTTACCACTATTCATACAAATAAATTTGAGTTAAGCGGTTAACCCGAGGTTAGCGGCTTGGTGCACGCGGAGCTAAGAGGTTAAGTACCTACAGGAAAGATTATTTGTAGTCAGGTAATAAGTAAATAATTTTTGAAATAATTTTTGAAATAAATTACCTACCTTGAAAGGTTTTTTTTAATAACGAGAGATTAGTAACTAGTTTTAAAATTCATTCAAAAGTAACCAGTTTATTATTAGTTCTCTCTTAACTTCAAACACAGCTTCATTTATTTTATTGTTGACATTAAGACTAAAACTAGAATGAGTTTCAGAATAAATGCCTACTTTAACTTTTTTGCAAATAGTGCCACATGATTTCTAGTTATTTTAATCGAGGTATTGTAACCTTCACTTAATTTCACGGTTACCGAAAATTCACGAGGTGAGAAAAAACACACACCAAGTCGGTCATTTATTAGACAATAATTAAGTATAAGAAGTTGGTACTTACGTTACGTACAGATCGTTTAGCCGAACTGGTGTTATCGAGTATGTAACAAACATTCATCAAAACTTTCACATCTAATTGAACTTTTTGTTATTGCAGTGTAAAATACCTTCCTACATAATTGTAGGAAGGTATTTTACACTGCAATAACATTACCTAATCGAAGTCAAGAGGATGTAGTGGAAGGGATTGGGGTGTTTGCTAGACAATGAAGAAAATATACAGGGTCAAGCAAAAGGTCGTGACGGTATTTTACCCATAGAGTCAGCTATTGATTCTAAGCATGTTATATAGATTTTTTCGGATTGGTAAAAAACAGTTACTAGTATGGGATTGATGGTGTATGCGATGCCTGAATCACACACTATTTTTTTTTACCAACTCGAAATCATTTAAAAACCATGCTTAGAATAGCTGATTCCGTGGGTAGGTACCTAAAAATATCGTCACAACGTTTTGCTTGACCCCGTATAAATACAATACAATATAAATGTTAATAAAGATACTTTCAATGGGTATTTTAATGTCAGATTCACCCTAAAAATATAAATTTCTATATGAAATTATGAATATCTAGCTAAAATAAACAATATTTTCGCTAATCACATCTCTCATATAACTTCACTAAAAGTCATTTACAAAAGTTAACACGACAAATTTTCACATAACTTTCTCAAGGCATAAATAATGAACCGTGTTCATGATATAATTTTACGAAATAAAATAAATGTATAAAATAATCACTAGCCGTGAACAAGATAAAAACAATTGTAGTAAAAACGTGATCTGTACAGTCCTGACTTTATCTCCCTGATCCCATATTATATAAAATCTAATCTACAGTACACACACAAGTCACAGCCTTCAATCTACGTCTAGTTTTCTAAAAGACCCAGGCATGCCTAGGTATTCCTCGTTGAATTTGGCGCTAGACCTCTTAGTCTCATCTGACACCATGTAATCCAAATCTTTCATCTTTTTCTTGTACTCCTCCGACTGGAACGTTTCATTCCAGGCCGCTGAAAAAAAGTTTTTTTTTCGTTTATTTATTTATTTAATAATGCACACAAAACAAGTAACAGTCGTAACTAGAATAATACAGCAGGATATTTCTTATAGAACTAGACTGAAGCTCTAAACTATGTGTACACAGTTAGATAACGTTTATGAGTTAAGTTGAGGGTTAGTCAAGTGTATTAATTAGTCAATAAAGAAGTGTTAGTAATTTAGGTTATCTAAGATTAACGCAAATTTGATCAGGGTTTATATTGTAAAAGATCTTTCCAGTAGTATAACCTGCGCAAATCCCATTTTGTGGTTTCTTTTAGGAAATCCTCTCTTAGTGCTTCCCTATACACTCTCCAAGGAACCTACATGCCAAATTTCAGTTCTCTACAACTTGTAGTATGGAGTGTGGAATGTGTTTTGGTAAGGAGCGCAATCTTATATGGCGAAACAGTTGAAAACGTGTCCAGCGGATTTGATAAGCAACAAAACAAAACACACTCTCCTCACAACCGTTTTCGCTGCAAACGAAACAAACGAGACAAAGGCGCTACTGCAAACTATCCGCCTAGGCGGCTAATTACACAATTAATTGTTATATTGTTGTTCAATAAAGTGTATTTGTTTGTATTTGTAAGTACTTGTACGAATTTGCGGAGGAGACAAATCAATCTAGCGAGGGTTCAAATTTTTTTGCGGGCTTGCCTGGATACCAAATACTTACCTCAGCAGCAGGCGGGATTTGTAAAGGAGTGAAAAAAGAAGAAGAAAGAAGAAGTGAAGTGTGATAGTGAAAAAAAATCCACATTCCATGAACAATTTAGCAATTTTTTTGGTATCAGTATCAGTATGACGGAATAGTGTATTTAATTATAGAAATCTGCGTTACAAAATAAACTTATAGAATCGTTTAAACTAGATTACTCAGAACTTCACGATTTTTTTCTTCGAACCAATTTCATGAAATCCTTTATACGAAACAGCAAGTTATATAAATATAAAGTGAATATTAACATATATTTTACTCGCCTTACAAAATCAAATAGTTTTCGTTTAAATACTGTTTAAATGAAGTCAATTTAGGTCTTGTCAGCGCCTTAAGTAGGCGGAACTCTGGCAGGTACCGATCGCAATATTTGCACTACAGGGTGTTCCATCTCACCTGGAAATGTTAATACGTAGCCTGCCTAGAGCCCAGATTCGAGCAGTAATCAAACATTACAGCGTGGATAAAATAATATACTACTACTACAGCCTATTTGCGTCCCACTGCTGGGCACAGGCCTCCTCTCGTCACGAGAGGGCTTGGGCTATAGTCCCCACGCGGGCCCAGTGCGGATTGTGAACTTCACACACATCTTTGAATTACTTCGCAGATGCGTACAGGTTTCCTCACGATGTTTTCCTTCACCGAAAAGCTCAGTGGTGAATCCAATGAATTTCGCACATAAGTAAACTTAGAGGTGCGAGCCGGAATCGAACCCCCGGCCCTCTGCATGAGAGGCGGTAGGTCGAACCACTAGACCACCACGGCTACCTATATATACTATAAAATGATATACAAAAAAGCTAAATTACCTGACAGTTCTTCCAAAGCCGGCTCGTCGCCATCGAAATCCTTGGGCAAAACTTCTTTGGCGACGTGTTGGTGCAGGTCTTCATAGCTATTGTGTACCATGATCCTAGCGGCTACTTTGGGCTTCATCCCCTGCTTCATAATGAATATGACCTTGTCAACGAATGAAGGTGCATTCAGAATGTGAATGCCATTCACCTTCGATCCGTATGCTTCCTGGAAAGGAAAATAAACATCCTAAATCTAAATTTGAAATAAAAAAACATCCTTATGTTGTGAATATTCCTCCAGCGCGTACGAAGCGCTTCGCTTCATGCTTCATCATGCGAACAGCTAAGGAGTGGAATTCTCTACCGGCCGGTCTCTTCCCCGATAGTTATAACTTGGATCTTTTCAAGTCGAGAGTGAACGGGTACTATCTAAGTAAGCATGTTTCACCTTCGACTACATCGTCACTTACCATCAGGTGAGATCGTGGTCAAATGCTTGCTTATAATAATAAAAACATAAGTGCCTACAATTATTGAAAAGAAGAGGACGATATGCAAGTTCACATTTTATGTTCATTTATTACAAAAAAGCCGGTGGAAGCAAGTAGCACAGGACCGGTCTGAGTGGCGAGCCTTGGGGGAGGCCTATGTCCAGCAGTGGACGTCTTTTGGCTGAAATGATGATGATGATGATTACAAAAAAGTACCTCAGCGACCGCTTTGGTCGGATGAGAATAAATCGCTTTCTCACCATCGTGATATTCCAAATTTCGTCGAAATCTTTGGAGCCACTATCAATGTTCTCGAGAACGTGAAATAGATTATATACAAAAAAATCTCGTTTAATAGTAATCAAGATCTCTGTCGCCTGTGTCTGTCATTATATTAGATTCGTCTTGATTGTGAGAGTGACACTGGAAGTGGATAAGTTTGTATGCAGTTGTTATTTTTATTTTTGTTTCAAAAATCGAGTTATCTCTAGTTTTCAAGAAGATTATCTCTGATAAGAGGGTTTATCCCAAAAGTTGGCAACGTCGCATATAGCTGTGAAATGTTTCGCTGTTTTTATTAATTCCTCAATATTGCTGAATTAAAAACCCGGCCAAGTGCGTGTCGGGCCACGCGCAAATTATAGGGTTCCGAAGTTGACGATGCCCACAGTACCTTTCTAAGACTTATTAGCATCTAGCTAGCCTGTGGTATGACGTGCCCGCCCGACGCCCCTGCCGCTCGAGAAAAATCATCATTATAAGTTGGTCGACTATTACTCGTAAGTTTGTACAGCCTACTTAGCTCTGATAGTTTTCCTTTCAACTACGTTATATATGCCACAACCGTGATTTTTTTCAGCCATCCAAATACCACCATTTAGCTGGCAGGGGGGGGGGGGACACGTGACTCTAACAAAAAATAGCACTTTAAAGCTTAATATTTCACAAACGCATCACTTAATCAAAAAATGGTTTTAACAAACCCACAATATTTTTTCGAGACCTATTCAACGATATGCCGCACCATGGGGTATGCAAGAAAAAAAAATTACATCCCCACTTTACGAGTAGGGGAGGTACCTTATAAAAAAATATATTTCAAAATTTTATTGTACCACTTTGTCAGCATAACTAATATGCATATTCATGCCAAATTACAGCTCTCTAGACCTAAGCATCTCCGAGCAATAGTGCGGACAGACGGACGGACATGGCGAAACTATAAGGGTTCCTTATGGACTTCGGAACCCTAAAAAAAGAAGTTATCATTTTATGCTTGAATGACGCGTCTCGTTTTAAATTTCTCGGTTAGGCATTCAAATGATAAAATTACATTAAAATGCGATGTAAAGTGTTCAAAAGATAGTACTTCCATAATCCTAAAATGTTCGTGTTCCTATGATAATAGGGATGACGACAACTTTTTTTTCCTTAGTCTATCAGGGAGATTTTTGAAAAGTATTGGACACGTATTTTTTCTTTTTTCACGTAATCAAACTTGTACGGAGATATATTGTGTTGAAATGTCGCGTGACGTGACGGGTACGATTTATACCTAACGGTGACGTAGTAAGCCCCCACTCTCCAACTTTAATGCGTTTTAACTTAGTCATTCTTTGTTAATTTGATAAAACAAAAAATACATGTCTATTATTTTTTTATTACCTGACTGACGGACTAATTAGAATTTCGGTTTCTTCACCCCTGTGGCCAACCCTATTGTTGCAATCCATACTTAATGTTTTATTCAACCAAAGAGCGATAATTCATGTTTTCATTCAGTAATATTCAGAAATTAATGAAAACAGCGAAATATTTGACAGCTATTTGCGACGTTGCGAACTTTCGGAGTAAACCCTCATAATAGGTATTATGTGTGTCTGGAGAAATGAAAAGATCATTTTGTGCCGGACTCACATTCTATATCAAAACGGCGAAAAGTGATGTCGATAAATGTCTTTACTTACCGTGGCCAAAATTTCAGATTTCCTCATCAATATGGGACTCAGTTTAGTTAGTAGCCCTAAACTAACGTGTTTCAAGTCTATAACGTATCTTTCCGCTATTCCGTAGTCATGGTACAGCCTGAATTCTCCCACCTGAAAATAGCATAACAATTATTATTTATTAGTTACAGGGCCGATCTCGTGGCGAGAGAAACGTCTTTAGTCTGAAATGATGATGATTATGTATAACTTGGGTGCTTGACTGAAGTGAAGGAAAACATCGCGAGGAAACCTGCATGTATATACGAAGTAATTCAATTCACACGTGGCCCATGTGGGGAATAATACCCCACACCCCCTCGTGATGAGAGGAGGCCTGTGCTGTGTTTTGCCTGGGCCGTAAATAGGCCGATGTGGTGGTTGTGGTGGAGGCTTTGAATCTTTATAATGAAATAGCAGATTGTGTGACTATTAGTGATTGTACTGATTGTATAGTATATTTTACTGCTGGTGACGCATTGAATCCAGAGCAACGCGAAAGATTCCAGAATAGAATCCCGAGCGGAAGCGATTCTAGCGTGGAATCTTGAGCTAGCGAGGGATTCAAGCTATGTCATCCAAGGGTTAAATATTTTTGCTACCGTGTTGCACATTCTGTTTTTCACTCCTCCTATGAGAAAACCAGCAGCAGCAGGGTACAAAATCGTTACTTTGCTCCCTAGGGACCAAAATCTTCCTTTACTCCCTGTTTGCGGGGCAGAAATGGAAAAGGAGTAAAATCGCATTTTGCTCCCTCTAAACGGGAAACAAATCGGGTACTCCCTTCGAATAGGAACAGTGAAAATAATTATCCCAAACTTACGTGAAAGGCGTATCGTAAATACCCCAGCATGCTGAAATCATCGACATTATCCAGAAACTGCGTAACGAGTATTCTTGATAAATCTGATGGGTTCATTTTTGGCATGGCAACGTAGTTCCTGGAAAATATAAATCAATTATTTAGAGTTAATTTAAAACAGGTGTTTTCTTAAGGGAATAAAATACCTTTCGATTTTTTGTACCATTATTAACCTCTGGTGCAAAGAAGGGTCGTACGACGACATAGGTATAATTTAGAAGAGTATTTTTCTGCGGACTGTTCATGTGTGGGTTATCTACATAATGATGTGGTGCATCCATCGTTGTAGGTATTTATAGTTATATACGAGTATGCACGTATTCAATATTCACACAAAAACTCAACACAGTTCGTTTAGTAGTCAAGATGTGATAGAATAGTCGATTTCCATCCACACAGAGAAACCTTCCAATTTATATATTACTATTAGCTGCTGCCCGCGATTTCGCCCGCATGGAATTCGGCTAAGTATCGCGTTCTCGCGGGAACTATGATTTTTTTATATATTATGTACTTTTATGTCCTTCCTCGGTACTTCAAGATTTACTACCTCTATACCAAATTTCATCCTGATCTATACAGCGGTTGAAACGTCAAGAGGTAACAGACAGACAGGCAGAGTTACTTTCGCATTAATAATAGGTATATTAGTATGGATTACGTCCTAGGATTTGACTTACACAGCCTTACAGATCCTTCCAAATTCTTCCACGTTCCTGTCGAGGCAGATTTCGGGCAACAGAGCTCGGGTGGTGAGCAAAGCATCGATACGTTTCTTGCAGTCCTCTATCGAACCCTTTGAAAGCAAAAGACGCCTCTCGACCGCTCTGGTTTTCGCTGAAAAGTGATAATTTAGCATTATTGCTTACTACTACTACTGCCTATTTGCGTCCCACTGCTGGGCACAGGCCTCCTCTAATCACGAGAGGGTTCGGGCTATAGTCCCCACGCGGGCCCAGTGCGGATTGGGGAATTCACACACATCTTTGAATTACTTCGCAGATGATGTATTGCTTATCAAGTAGTTAGTTGGCTTGATTGAAAAACTTTGTTTTAAAATTTCGACGTTAAAATAGAGGCAATAACTTTACTCGTAACATCAGGTAAGTACCTAGTGTTAATAAAAGTACCAGCGACCGAGCCTTTACTTGGGTCAAAATAGCTAAAAACGATAAACACACTAGCTTCTACCTGCGACTTCGCCCGCGTAGAATCAAAAAGTAGCCTACCTATCTCCTTTGTCGGTACCCCAACTATCTCCATGCCAAATTTCATCTCAATCGGTCCAGCGGTTGAGGCGTGAAGAGGTAACAGACAGACAGACAAACAGACAGAGTTACTTTCGCATTTATAATATTAGTATGGATGGATATGGATCAATAAATTAATATATTAATGTGGATGTATCAGATACTCCAAAGTTTCATTATGACAGTGATTCGTTCTACAATCTAGTTCTACACAGCATAAACATAAACAACACAGCAAATAATTGCCTCTGAGTGGCCATGTCTAATTCTAGGTCAAGCGGAAGGGAAATCGATCTAGGTCTATAATATTACACTACTGTCGTGTCAACAGGTAAGGCTGTGGTCTGTGCTGTCATTTGGAAAACCGCTAGCGGATAATACATATATACAGGGCATTGATCTATTATAAATAAGTAAGGATTCACAATCAGCCGGAGAAAAATGGCCCGTCAAAATGGGTGCCCGAACAGCTCGGGCACCCGTTTGGCCTTCGTTATAAAGTGGCGTTATTAGCATATTGGAACGTATTTTCTAATCTAATGTCAGTTTGCTTCATATATTTTGACATATTCTGTTAGACACTGTTCGTCCATATATTATTACTAATTATAGGTCAAAGATACAGAATGATTCGGGAGACGTGGTTGAAACCAACTAGTGTTCTTCGACTCAGTAAATGGGCTACTGTTTCAATGCAATAAGTCGGATTAACATAATATACCAAAATATGAAACATATTACGACATATTTTCCATACTATTTGACAGATGCCACAGACGGACCTATAATATACCTTAATATATATTATAGCAAGGCATATTACGATATATTACGGCATATCACTACATAGTATAAAACAAAGTCGCTTTCTCTGTCCCTATATCCCTATGTATGCTTAAATCTTTAAAACTACGCAACGGATTTTGATGCGGTTTCTTTTCAATAGAAAGAATGTTTTAAGAGGAAGGTTTTCGTATATAATTTGTTATAGTTTTCGCTCAATTCCCGCGGGAACGCTATAGCCGAGTTCCGCGCGGGCGAAGTCGCGGGCAGAAGCTAGTCAATATATATTTCCGCATAAACTGGTATATTAATACATTAATGGCATACGTACGATGTTAAAGGTATGCCAATTAATTTCCAAACCGCAGAAATGATATAGAATTTAGATGTAATTTGGTATTGATATAGTTAGAGTCCCGGGAAAGGACATAGGTTGCTTTTTATCCCGTAAAAAAGCATATCTACACCTAATTTCCGCGGGAACACGATAACCAATTGCCAATGTCACGGGCAGAAGCAACTTTTTATCATTTTTTTAAGTAACAAAAACAATAAATGGTAAATAATTAATTAAATGCAATTTATTTACTAATATTGTATTTGTAACTTCTTCCACGACAAAACGGCTCCACCAATTTTGATGACATTTGATATGAAGACAGTTTGAACGACAGAGTTTAGTACTTACCCGATGATAGGTACTATCTATACCGTTAGTTACCTATAGTTATAGAAGTATTGAAAAAACTGGTTTGACCCGTAAAAACCCGTTCCCGTTAAATTATCGGGATACAAAAGTCCTGTCCTATGTTATTCCCAGGGTCTCAAAATATATCCATTCCAAGTTTCATTCAAATCGGTCTAGTCCTTACGATGTGAAGGAAGGACAAACAAAAAAACACACTTTCACATTATAATATTAGTATGGATAGTATGGATATAGGGCGGATACGGCCTATAAAAGCAATATTTCGTACACAATTCGAATGAAGTGTCAATGTTTGCGTGCGAGGACGTCTGTACACTTGTAAATGTGTATGTACCACTACGCGGGCCAATGATTCACTCTCCATCTCCGGATAAAACAAATGACGGTAAGGGCGAATTGGGCGCGAGTTGCGCGCGGGCTAGATTCAGGCGGTTGATTCCGTGGCCATTCTGTATGTAGTACTATTAAATACTCGTATTCTGTGGTATGGTTAGGTAGAGCGTTTAAAGTATAAGATTGTATTGTTAACCTTACCTAAGTAGGGCACCGCAGCTTGCAGATGCTCCTCCCTGGAGCACCAATCCAGGATTGTCTGCGTGTCCTCCTTGAGGCGCTTCTGGTCCGTCCCACACATCTCCCGGACTGCCTCCACTTGCTTCTCAGTCAGGTCCAGCAGCGGATGGTCGCCCTTGATGTCCATTTTATCGATGGAATTCTGAAAAATACAATTTAATATTTAAAACTAGCTTTCCCGCGTGGAATTCGGTTGTCACGTTCCTGCGGGAACTATGCATTTTTATATTAATGATAAAAAGTAGTGTTGTTTCCTTCCCCGGGACTCCAACTCGGACCAGCGGTTGAAGCATGAAGAAGTTACAGACATACAGAGTTACTTTCGGTTATCTATAGTATGCATAAATTCAAAATTAAACGAAACTGGGCAGGATAGTGCAAGACAAGTAGACAATCGTTACACATGGAGTTCTTGTTTGAAGACCTTGGATATAAAAAATTGAGACAGTTCGAAGATAGAGATAAACCACGACAACATGCGCCCCCCCCCCCCCCCCTTCAAATTACTATTTCAATACATTCAGTGACATCCTGATAACGTAAGGAAACTTGAAGTTTAATCATTGATCTATTATAAGTAAGGATTCACAATCAGCCGGAGAAAAATGGCCCCGTCAAAACGGGTGCCCAAACAGCTAGGGCACCCGTTTGGCCTTCGTTATAAAGAGGCGTTATTAGCATATTGGAACGTATTTTCTAATGTCAGTTTGCTCCATATATTTTGACATATTCTGTTAGGCACTGTTCGTTCAAAAAAAAATTCAAAATTCAATCATTTATTCAGCAAATTGGCCACATAATAGGGGCACTTTTACACGTCAGAAAAGAATTTACTAGCCCATATGTTATTACTTATTATAGGTCAATGGTTTCAACGTTCTTGACCGCTACCTTTTAAATAAACTGGAAAGGGCAAAGTTAAACAATTATCTACCAAAGTTCAATAAACTTCCATCTTATTCTTGACGAAACAAAAACATGAAATATTTTAAACTTGCTTCTGCCCGTGACATTGGCAATTGGTTATCGTGTTCCCGCGGAAATTAGGTATAGATATGCTTTTTTACGGGATAAAAAGCAACCTATGTCCTTTCCCGGGACTCCAACTATATCAATACCAAATTACATCTAAATTCTATATCGTTTCTGCGGTTTGGAAATTAATTGGCATACCTTTAACATTGTACGTATGCCATTAATGTATTAATATACCAGTTTATGCGGAAATATATATTGACTAGCTTCTGCCCGCGACTTCGCCCGCGCGGAACTCGGCTATAGCGTTCCCGCGGGAATTGAGCGTAAAACTATAACAAATTATATACGAAAACCTTCCTCTTGAAACATTCTATCTATTGAAAAAAAACCGCATCAAAATCCGTTGCGTAGTTTTAAAGATTTAAGCATACATAGGGATATAGGGACAGAGAAAGCGACTTTGTTTTATACTATGTAGTGATATGCCGTAATATATCGTAATATGCCTTGCTATAATATATATTAAGGTGTATTATAGGTCCGTCTGTGGCATCTGTCAAATAGTATGGAAAATATGTCGTAATATGTTTAATATTTTGGTATATTAATATATATTATCGCTCCGTGTGTGATGGGCTTTAATGTCGGTACCTATCTTACCAATAGGCTTTGTCACTTTTACTTCTTATGTATTTTACATCACCCTTGGCCGTAAAGTGGGATTTTCTGCCCGCTACGCGGAGAGAAAATCTCACTTCTTGGCCAAGGCAAGACGTAAAACTTTTGACAAACCACGGGCGGTAATTCGTAAAGCCCCAGATCGCATATTTACAGAAACCTGCGATCTGGAACATTTACGAATTCACCACCCTAGGTCTGTAATGTTCTATTACTCGTAACTATTTATTTTAATGGAATTATTTGGCAACGAGCACACAGACCACCCTGATGGGCAGTGCAATTTGTGGCCCATGGCCAATAAGGAATCATATTTTAAGACAGCTTCTGCCCGTTCCGTCCGCGTGGAATTCGGAAATAGCGTTCCCGCGGGAACTATGCTTTTTTTATTACGAATGGGGCTTGCGTTTGACGCCAATCACACCTGATGGAAAGTAATGATAGGGTCTAAGGTGGAACACGCGTACCCAGAAGATGCCTATTCACTCTAGACTTGAATACACCAAAATTATAGGAACTGGGAAACACAAACGCAGGGGGTGCGTTTTTCCAGAATAAAAAGTAGCTTATATGTTGACCAGTGTTATTAAACTACCCCTATACCAAATTTTGTTGCAATCCGTCCAGTAGTTTTCGAGTTAAATCCGGACAAACATACATACAGATTTTTTTTCTAAAAAATCGGTATTTGGTGTTTGTTCAGTATCGTTTATATAGTCCCCTCGACTTGATAGTTTCTTTTAATATTCAAGTTATAGATACGACTTCTTCTACAGACTTGTTATTAGTATAGATTGCGAATGTTTTGTCAACCCTGAGGGCACCAAGATTGAATGCCTCGATGCTAATAATTTCACTGGATCTCTTTGGAGTCATCTCAAACACGTACTAGGCGTTTATCTATCAAGCCATTTCGGCTAATGAAGTAAAAAAACCGACCGGATTGGTCCAGTTGGTAGTGACCTTGCCTTCTGTTCCGATGGTCGCGGGTTCGAATCCCGCTAGGGGCAAAACTTTATGTGATGAGCACGAATGTTTGTACTCGAGTCATGGTTGTTTAGTATGTATTTCTCTATACTCTATATGTTTATCGTTGTCTAGCACCCATAATACAAGCATTTCTTAGTTTGGGGCTAGGTCAATATGTGTGAAATGTCCCAAGATATTTATTTATTCAGTTCAGTTCAGTTCAAGTGACTGTGAAATATGGATTATTTTATTTTTCTTGCTTTTATGATACATACCTGCTTACCGAATAAGTACGAGTATAGTTATTGGTTTACCCATGAAAAAAAAACCTGTCAAGAAGCGAGTTAAACTCGCGTGGAGAGGGTTCCGACCCTTGATTATTTTCAATGACGTCATTTTCAAACGGTTTCACAGGATAAGCTCTTTTATATGATAGATTTCAAATGACTTCTTAATAATTTATTTAATATTTTTTCTTAATAATTGTCCTGTAATCTATATAGGTCAATAACTATCCTCCGTATATTCTCCAAAATTTTGGGTCCAGTAGTTTCGGAGATAAGGGGGAAGGTCATTTTTCGCCTATTTTCTTAAATAACTCGAAAAGCATTGTCCAAAAAAGAAATAAAAAAATATATATTTGAGATCCTCATAAGATGTCCTGGTCCTCATGTCACACAATATAGTTTGAAAAGCTACATTAATATTTATTCAAAAGCCCCCAAAAATAGGGTCTATGTTTAAAATTTTCGTTACACGTCCGTTTTAGGGTCACCAACTTACATATACGTACCAAAATTCAACTTAATCCGTGCAGTAGTTTCGGAGACAATCCATTGTGTCAGACGGACGGACAGACACACGAGTGATCCTATAAGGGTTCCGTTTTTACCCCTTGAAGTTCGGAAGCCTAAAAAGTAGCCAGATATAGGAGTTAGGTACGTCACATACGAACTATTTCTTAAGATTACGCCCTGCTCTGCTGCCAGAAAGTCTACTGTATCACAAGGTCACATATTATGCAAAGAACGAGAAAGGACCAAAGTGTTTATCAACCTTGAATCCTTAACTCATGTTGCGTTTCGAGTGCAAGGTCACTTTCGAGTTTCGAGTTCTCGAAATTTCTTTCACAACCTCATATGCGAGCATCGACTTTACCGGTGCCACGGCGAGTTTTTTGTTTTCGTGATAGGTACATTGCGCGGGCGCGTGGGTCGGATTTCAACGATCACTAGCTATTAAGAGCAATGGACATTGAACAGAGAGAAACACCCGCCTCGGTCGCTGGTCTCGCGTAGTAGTGGTCAGCTGTAAAGCGTGATTATGATCGTGTTGACAAATAAACCAATTAGGTTGGTTCCATCGCAGATAACCTTGTGTTATGAGCTTTAGAGTTTTGCAGCGCAACATTTTTAGGGTTCCGTACCCAAAGGGTAAAACGGGACCCTATTAAGTATTAGATATTTTAATAAGTTCTTCGTGTCTTCGGATTCCACCGCTGATCTCCGTGTCTGCAGCATCTACCTGAGCTAACAACAACCCCCCGCTACAGTACTAAGACTCCGCTGTCCGTCCGTCCGTCTGTCTGTCTGTCTGTCTGTCCGTCTGTCACCAGGCTGTTTCTCATGAACCGTGATAGACAATTAAAATTTTCACAATTGATGTATTGACAAATACTAAAAAAACGGAATAATCTAAATATTTAAGGGGTCTCCCATTTTAAATATCTCTATACCAAATCTCATTAAAATCGGTCCAACGGTTGAAGCTTGAAGATGTAACAGACAGACAGACAGAGTTACTTTCGCATTTATAATATTAGTATGGATGGTACGGAACCCTTCCTTGGCCGGGTAAAACCCAACATCACTGCTTGCCGGCTTAGTTGACGCAATTTGCAACTTGGTGTCCTTACAAAAATTAAAATTTCCATAACCATGAAAAGTTTTCTAACACAATCATCATCGCATTCCTACTTGATTGCGCGTTATCTATACTATAGATAATAATGATAAGACTATAATAAAAGGGTAATTTTTCTGTCTCTTTCTTTCTGTCTGTTCGTTAGGGTTAATCTCCGGAACTACTAAACCGATTTAAATGCAGTTTCAAAGGTAGATAGAGTGTCATTCGGAGCTACATATAAGCTATGTTTGATTAATATCGGATATCGGAAAGAAAAGTTATCGTCAATTGATATTCCACGTAGACCAAGTCGCGGGGCACAACTAGTATAAAATTATAAAAATGGGAACACAGCCGCGTCTAACGAGTAAGTAACTAAAAAAAACTCCTTGAGTTCTTTAGGGCTTCTAATCATAGGAAAGAAAATGCTAGCTGTAACTTGAAATTATTTAATTTGTTGGAAACTTGCAAAGTACCTACGTACAAGTTAAAGTAAATGTTAAAATTTTGTTTACGAAACCGGTACTGGTCCAGTATTTATCAAAGAGTTTTGACTAATATGCAACAAATACAAAATTCAAAATTCAAAATTCAATCATTTATTCAGCAAATTAGCCACATAGGGGCACTTTTACACGTCAGAAAAGAATTTACTACTCAGAAGAAATACCAAATCTGAGAAAGGTAAGTTAACAAAAAAATGTTTGCCCTGAAAAAGTAGAGTTAGATTACTAAAGTTATGATACGCCTGAGCTCGGGTAATAATAGCTAAATAGTTTTTTAAGCCTGATCTATTTTCAACCGACGAAAAAAAAAGGAAGAGGTTCTCAATTCGACGCGTATATATATATTTTTTTTTATGTATGACCACGCATATCTCCGTCAATTGTGAACCGATTTCGATGATTCTTTTTTTAATTGAAAGGTGTACCTCCAACTTGAACCCTTTTAATAATTTGGTTTAGTTTTGATGATGGGATCCATGACAAAACGAGGGAACTCCTCGAAATTTGTTAGCATGTGTATGATTTTGGCATCCATTTCAAAGACTACAGTGAGACTTACGTCCCAAAGTACACATGTATGGAAACTATAGCCGAAAAAAAATTTTAAATAAAAAAATAGAACTTTTGAAAAATAAAATTTTTTGGACCCCGGTTAGAGTAGTTTCCGAAATCGTTAGTATAAATAAAAACAAAAATATTAGCGGATAGCTCTTTTAAAATATTAGATACCTACCTACTAACTAATCGTCATTTTTTTATTTTTTTTATTATTTTATCGATAAAAAAATGGTTGTCCGTCCGGAGAGGTATCACCGTCTTTCCCCGCTAACCTGCTCGCACTGTTGTAGTCCGGTAAGACAGCCAGTGAAATTTTCGGCACAGAGGCATTCCATCTTATAGGCCTCAGGGTAGGCAACGCATTCGAGATCTTATGGTTTCTTAATGGGGGGGACCCTCTGGTCGCATAACAACTATTGTCATAATACTTTATGCATAAAGTTGCTGCTCATTTTTTTTTTGGCATAAATTGTACGATGTCATAATTGTTCGCTGTCATAATTTCACTACGTTATAATTGTTTTAATCATAAGTTCGATTGTCACACATTCATTTAGTCATAATATTGATAATTATAATTATTTTCAGTACTAATTGCAAATGTCTTACATTTATAGTTAGTAGAGATTGAGATTTAATCAAAAAACAATACAAAGTGTGGGCGTTTCATAACAACATGCGTAACAAAAACGAAATGCTACCAGAAAAGTAGGTTAGGTTAGGTTAAAACTGTGACCCCATACATAAATGTATGTCCACTATACAGTATGGGTTTATACAGTATGGTTAAACAGCTTTATGGCCAACCAATTTATGCCCATTCCAGTTTATGCCCATAACACAGTATGTTCTTGAACATTATGCTTAAAAAAAGTTATGCGCATAAATGTATGACCATTTACATTTATGCGTAATGATGAGTATGACGAATGCACGTATGCCTATAAAATATATGATTTTAAACTTTATGCCACCCGACCCCTAGCCCTTAATGGGGATCAAAGATTTCCGTGTCCATGGGCCGCAAAGGCCACTTACCATCAGGTGGGCTGTCCGCGCGTTTGCCTATACCATCGACATAAAAAAGTATACTTAAAAAATGTAGACAATACCACGTGTTAAAATTCTAAGAACTACCTATGTACTTATTAGAAGGACATTTTCCATATCTGTGATGTGACGTGACGTGTCATGTTTTTCCATTTCAGGTAGGTAATGACTTGGCCAAATGACACCAGCATAACAATGGTACATCAAAGCGGGGATATTGTGATGACGTCAGTATGGAAACGTGTAACGTCTGATTATGAAAAAATGTCTTACTTAGGTACCTACCTTTTAAAGAAATCAATAAATCAATCAATATGTTTTTGTATCTGCTAAATTACCTTTATGTTCTGTTCATATCAGGTTTGAAGCCAGTTTGTCTAAATTTTAGTTGGACAGTTTGATTTTAATTTATTCATTTTAATCCATTCTCTAAACATCGAATAATATTAAATTCAGGCACGTTGTATTAGAAGACTAAACTTAAGATGCCAGGAATTAAGCAGTATGCCATATAAACAGCTGTAAATGTAGTTGTGGTAAATGCAACCAACACACAGAATACTATCAATTGAGATAAAGGATAAACGACGATTTATAGTAATACTAGCTTCTGCCCGCGACTTCGTCCGCGTGGAATTTGTTAATAGCCTTCCCGCGGGTACTATGCATTTCCTCGGGATAAAAAGTAGCCTATATGTTGACCAGTGTTATAAACTACCCCCATACCAAATTTTGTTTCAATCCGTCCAGTAGTTTTCGAGTTAAATCCGGACATACATACATACATACATACATACAGTATTTTTTTCTAAAAATCGTTATTTTGTGTTCAGTATCGTTCATATAGTCCCTTTGACTTGATAGTTTCTTTTAATTTTCAATTTTCAGCCGCGACTTCTACAGAATTATTATTTATTATATGTATAGATTTTTCCTTTTTTTTCTCGGATTCATTAATCTCTTATGAATAAATAGTTTAGTGCCAAAATTCATTATTTAGGTAATATCAGACTGGTTTAAAGAATGTTTTAGGGAACTCATCAATCATTTCCTTTTTACTGGACAATAGGCAGGTAATCTAACAGTAGGTAATCTGCATAACGTGTTTCTTGAAAGTGTTTGTAATCTAGGATTATAATTTAATTTTTTCCGTTCCCGTGGGAATATCGGGAAATCCTTTCTTAGTGCTCCCCTACGCTCCCCAAGGAACCTGCATGCCAAACTTCAGCTCTCTACGGTGATCCCCGCGACCTAAACATTAAAATGTAAAAATCCCATTTTTTCTCGTTCCCGTGGGAATTTCGGGAAGTCCTTTCTTAGTGCTCCCCTACGCTCCCCAAGGAACCAGCATGCCAAATTTCAGATCCTTACTATGTTTCCCGCGACTTCGTACGCGCCTAAAAATTTAAATGTAAAATTCCCTTTTTTCCCCGTTCCCGTGAGAATTTCGCGAAATCCTTTCTTAGTGCTCCCCTACGCTCCCCAAGGAACCTGTATGCCAAATTTCATCTCTCTACGACCAGTATTTTTGGCTCTGCGTTGATATGTCAGTCAGTCAGTCAGTCAGTTTCTTCTTTTATATATTTAGATAGATAGATAGCTGTTTCCCGCGACTTCGTACGCGCCTAAACATTAAAATGTAAAAATCCCATTTTTTCCGTCCCCGTGGGAATATCGGGAAATCTTTTCATAGTGCTCCCCTACGCTCTCCAAGGAACCTGCATGCCAAATTTCATCTCTCTACGATGATCCCCGCGAGTGCTCCCCTACGCTCCCCAAGGAACCTGCATGCCAAATTTTGGCTTTCTACGACCAGTAGTTTCCGCTCTGCATTGATGTGTCAGTCAGTCAGTCAGTCAGTCAGTCAGTTTCTTCTTTTATTTATATATTTAGATAGTTAGATAGCTGTGTCCCGCGACTTCGTACGCGCCTAAACATTAAAATGTAAAAATCCCATTTTTCCCGTTCCCGTGGTAATATCGGGAAATCCTTTCTTAGTGCTCCCCTACGCTCCCCAAGGAACCTGCATGCCAAATTTCATCTCTCTACGATGATCCCCGCGACTACGTACGCGCCTTAAAATGTAATAAACCCATTTTTTTCCCGGTGGCGTAGGAATTTTGGGAAGTCCTTTCTTAGTGCTCCCCTACGCTCCCCAAGGAACCTGCATGCCAAATTTCAGCTCTCTACGATGATCCCCGCGACTACGTACGCGCCTTAAAATGTAATAAACCCATTTTTTTCCCGTTCCCATGGGAATTTCGGGAAGTCCTTTCTTAGTGCTCCCCTTCGCTCCCCAAGGAACCTACATGGCAAATTTCAGCTCTCTACGACCAGTAGTTTTGGCTCTGCGTTGATATGTCAGTCAGTCAGTCAGTCAATCAGTCAGTCAGTCAGTCAGTCAGTCAGTTTCTTCTTTTATATATTTAGATAGATAGATAGCTGTTTCCCGTGACTTCGTACGCGCCTAAGCATTAAAATGTAAAAATCCCATTTTTCCCGTTCCCGTGGGAATATCGGGAAATCCTTTCATAGTGCTCCCCTGCGCTCCCCAAGGAATCTGCATGCCAAATTTCATCTCTCTACGATGATCCCCGCGACTACGTACGGGTTTTAAAATGTAATAAACCCATTTTTTCCCGTTCCCGTGGGAATTTCGGGAAGTACTTTCTTAGTGCTCCCCTACGCTCCCCAAGGAATCTGCATGCTAAATTTCAGCTCTCTACGTTGATCCCCGCGACTACGTACGCGCCTTAAAATGTAAAAAAACCATTTTTTCCCGTTCCCGTGGGAATTTTGGGAAGTCGTTTCTTAGTGCTCCCCTACGCTCCCCAAGGAACCTGCATGCCAAATTTCAGATCTCTACGATGTTTCCCGCGACTTCGTACGCGCCTAAACATTAAAATGTAAAAATCCCTTTTTTTCCCGTTCCCGTGGGAATTTTGCAAAATCCTTTCTTAGCGGATGCCTACGTCATAACATCTACCTGCATGCCAAATTTCAGCCCGATCCGTCCAGTGGTTTGGGCTGTGCGTTGATCGATCACTATATCAGTCAGTCAGTCAGTCAGTCACCTTTGAGTTTTATATATTTAGACTAGCTGACCCCGCGGACTTCGTACCGCCTCGGATTTTTTTTGGGTATGAAAAATAGCTTACGTCCTATTCTCAGACCTACCGAAAATACACTCCAAATTTCATAAGAATCGGTCGAGCGGTTTCGGAGGAGTTTGGTTACAAACACTGTGACACGAGAATTTTATATATTAGATATAGATTTGTAGAATAACTTTGATATGCAACCCACAGAGTTACAATTATAACACAGAAGACTGACGGAAACAATTAGTATCTTATTTACAAAATTATATAAACACTATATATGTACTACAAGGAAATCCGGTATTCGAATAATTGTCTAGGAAAATACATCAAGTCAATTAAATGACAAAGTCGACGGAGATCTAGGAAATTGCCGGGTTTAAACACACGTAGGCTGTTGCGCTGCGAAACTGTCTCGAATTTAAATTGTTACATTATAGTCACATTAGTTACTGGCAAGTGGCAATAACTGTTTAGGCACTAGTCCCACCGCGAGCGAATAAGCGATGAGCTATCGGCTATAAACACGAACAAAAGATAAGCACTCCCGCAATGAACTATCAATGCACTATTGATAGTTCACCGCTGGGCGAGTAACTATAAACATCGCCGTGTCTCTTTTATTTACACGGGAGTGCTTATCTTTTGTTCGTTTTTATAGCCGATAACTCATCGCTTACTCGCTCGCGGTAGGACTAGTGCCTTACATTGTTCTGCGTGCAACACGTCTTTTAAGGAAATGAAATACCCCCTTTTATATAAGTATAATGCATTTGCTCCGAATCTAACTTTAAACGAGATAATCTTGTTATATCTAATATATAAAAATAAGTCGGGTTTTCCTTCCTGACGCTATAACTCCAGAACGCACGAACCGATTTCCACGGTTTTGCATTCGTTGGAAAGGTCTCGGGGTCCGTGAGGTTTATAAAAAAAAGTAAGTTATAGCGTCAGGAAGGAAAACCCGACTTATTTTTATATAGTAGATTATTAGACACAAATACCAAAATGTATTTTAAAAGTGAACATTTTCATAAAGGGAAATGATGGGAAATGGAATAAAATGGTTTATTACGAGTATTCTGTTTTTGAAATTAGCAAACGTTTGACCACGATCTCACCTGTGGCAGGTGACTTGCCATCGTTTGAAGGTGGAACATGGCAAACTTGCACCTTGATTTAATCTTAATTTTAAATTGATGTAATAATATAGCGGCTTGATTAAGGGCTTATCTAGTTAGTTAAAATTTTATTTGTATTAATCCCTATTAAAAGTGCTTAACGAGTGTGCTGATTAATTTTTCGCGTAAACGATACTTATATTACTTACACTAAGATGGGGCCTCTAGGTAAGTAAATATTTCTAGCCATTTTATAGGTAATTATTTTCATGAAAATAGTTCTCTAGGCACTTCTCGAAGGTTTTACTTCACGGGAACCCCAAATAGGCATGAATGTCTTCTGAAACACTGAAAACTACTTTCGAAAACATTGTACATTGTATCGGGCGCCAGGAAATGTAAAATCCCTATTTGTTTTTTCATTAAAAGCTGCATGCTTTTTCTCATTGATATCTATGTAAGTACCTGTTAAGGGGAATTCAAATAATTTCAATATTTTTTGATAAGCATAATTTGACTTTGGCTCTTATTAAAAAAAAATACCTTTTCAGCGGCACGAAAGTTATAACAGCACAACTACACACAACTAGGTATTAAAACATTGAACATTTTCAGACCACTCTGAAAATTCAGAAAAAACTCCAAACTTTGGTACTTTAAATTAAAATATTTTAAATTACCTTAACACCGTCGGAAAGTTGAACGCGAACTGTCAACGAGCTATTGCAGACAAGGCCTTATGGGGCTGCGCGAGCGCCGACGACGATTTTTTTTACCATTACGTATTTATAAAATCATGTAAATCGTCGTCGTCATACACAATTAAGACCGTGTCAGTTTTGTGACCACAAGCATTAAAAATAATCAAATTGTATTTTATATAAGTTATTTTTTAACGTAATGATAACAAAACAATGAAAAAAACATGACTCGGTATTTTCGAGACACCTACACCAATTTGGTAAATTAAGGTCTGATTTTTCAGTAGTTACCTACATAAAATGTATTCCTTTGGTAGTCCATACAAAATCAAATTAATTCTATAACAAATTCAATTTGTATACTATCCTGTGCCCGCAAACTTCGTCCCGCGTAGATTCAGAATCTGCGTATACCCAACGATACTGTACATATAGATGGTTGTTACTTGTAGTTATAGAAGTATTGAAAATCGGTTTAACCCGTAGAAAACTGGTTCCCGTTAAAATATCGGGGTAAAAAGTATCCTATGTTATGGCCAGGGTCTCAAACTATCTCCATTACCAAAATTTTTGGTTCAATAAATGATTATCTTATCTTATCTTATCTAAGGGTCCGGTTTTTATAACTTCGTATTATAGAACTATTTAATAGAAAAAAATTAAGAGATAGGTAAATAATATTAGAACTGTATTTATGTTGTATGTTTTCCAGGATAATAACATGTGAAGATATTTTTCCTTTATGACGCATAGTTTTGGGACATCTGTCCAGAACCTTTATTTATTTTAGAGAAATCCTTGCGAGACATTTCATAAGATATATAATAATTTATACCTATTAATGTATGAGTTCATACTGGTTATTGAAATGTAGAGTTCGGTTAACGTCATCACAAGACAAAGATTTGCAAAGATAATACGAGTCAAGGATCAAGATTCAAGAGCAAGTGACTTCTTGCTTCTGAATATTATTCATTGACGACATTGACGTATTGAAAGTGTTTCAAGATTTTTCTTTTTAAAATTGGATGAATAAATATGGAACACAATTTTTTTTTTTCGAAATGAAGGCAAAACTAGTGCCTTGGTATTTAACAGGTGGTATAAATGAATGTGTTACATTATAACACAACTAGCTTTTGCCCGCGACTTCGCCCGCGTGGAATTCGGTTATCACATTCCCGCGGGAACAATGCGTTTTTCCGGGATAAAAAGTAGCCTATGTACTTTCCCGGGACCCCAACTACCTCCATGCCAAATTTCATCTCGGATTTCAAATTTCATCTTCGACTGCTGGACCGATCAGCGGTTGAAGCGTGAAAAGGTAACAAACAGACAGACAGACAGACAGAGTTATTTTCGCATTTATAATATTAATATGGATACTATTATATTTTTTCTAATAGTAAAATTGAGACGCTGTCATCTTTAAAATGTATAATTATTTATTTATGTAACTATTGTGTAATTATTAAAAATAAATTATAATTACTTTTACTTGCGGGTAGTTAAAAAAATTATGTAAAGTTACAAAAATTGCTGCAACAAGACCAAAATATTCACAGTTGATTGTTTGTCACATTTTCTAACGGTAACTAGAATATATACTTTAGTATCGTATAAGAAAAATCATGTTTTCTTTTGTATGTTTTAAAAAAAAAACCAAAACGACCTCTTCAAAAACATAGAATTTCATTTTACGCTCGAACGGGATGGACTGATTATTTTTTCCGATTCGTACAAACATGAACTACAAAATGGCATTAGGTACAGTTGTGCGACATGTAAACATCCAATAAATAAGTGCCAAAAATTGGATTGATAGATCATGCCGTATGAAGCATCATGGATGGACATTGTGTCTGTTCTTCGATAAAGCTAACCGGCTCGAACAAATTCAGTCTACGTTGAGTTTCCTAAAGGTCCCTGGCATGCCTAAATATTCCTCGTTGAATTTTGCACTCGATCTTCGTGATTCGTCAGATACTATGTGATCCAAATCCCTCAAGTTCTGCTGGCACTCTTCTGTCATGAAAACATCGTTCCAAGCCTCTGAAAAAACAATCCATTTTAAGAGAATTTTTGATAACTTTGCAACGGTTGGCAAATGAGTACAGTAAGTAGGCACTGTTGTCCTGTTGCTGATGTGGGGACATAAACAATCAGTCAATCATAAGATTTCGAATTTCATTGAATGTCTCTAAACGCCCGGTTCCTATATAAACGCCTCGTTTTGCCTACGAACGGTTATGATTTGACAGATTGTCTATGGAGCAACTGTCAATTTGTAGACAAAACGAGGCGTTGTTTGGATTAAGAAGCTTAAATGGGTTTATAACATTGAGTCGAGTTACATAGACCGCGAATTTGGATCTCACTTCGCAGACATAGTGTTTAGAGTTAAGTTCATAAAAAAATACGTATGTTAGGCTATAAGGTATTAAGGTAAGCCTCGTTGCCTGACGGTAAATGAATTAAGATTATTATTATAACCAAAAAAAATATGGTAGCTGAAAATCATTACTTCTCTTCTTACCTGACAGTTTTTCCAAACACGGCTCGTCACCACCGTAATCTTTAGGAAGGACTCCCTTAGGGATGTGGTCATGCAACTCTTCATAGTGATTGTGGACCATGATCCTATTGGCTACCTTGGGCTTCATACCCTGTTTCAAAATAAATATGATCTTGTCAACGAATGAAGGTGCATTCAGTATGTGGATACCTTTTATTTTCGTTCCGTATCCTTCCTAGAAAAAATAAATAGTACATTATTCCAGAGGCCGCCAAGTAGCGCATTGGAGTCAGTTATGAGTCCGCCAATCGCCGTTCTGGCCGAGGTATATCTATATAATGCTTTTCTCAAACTGTGAGGAAAAATACATATGATAAAATCATCATCATTATCACCATCATCATCATCGTCAGCGTCATCGTCATCGTCACCGTCACCGTCATCGTCGTCGTCGTCGTCGTCGTCGTCTTCGTCGTCGTCACCACCACCTGGCCACCACTTCATTGCCGGCCTATGCCAGCAAAAACATTATTTGCGGCTGTCCACAAACATGACAATAATGTTTAGGTAAGTAGGTACCTATAGATACAACGAAATTATGCTAATAAAAAGTGAAGTAAATGTTGACGTATTACATAATTTTGTGAATTGAAAAAAAAAGATGATGTGAGCGATACCTTAATCCCATACATTTTGTTTTCAACTCCAAAAAAAGTATCCAAATAAACGTGCTAAGAATCGATAACTGATACGGTGGTTCAAATATCGTCAAAACCTGTTGCTTGACCCAGTAATAATTTAGTGTATGCTATTGGAGTTATGTATAGTTCGCTCTATTTACTTGTCTCTTGCACCACCTGTCTGCTTGATCTAATGATTAACTGGTAGCTGATAGAGAACGCTTTATGGCATTAAGTTTACCATTTGTATCAGTACATTTTTTAATGCAATTTAACATAAAAAATATACCTATAGTCTGGTGGCTTCTAGAGACATATTATTAGCAGCAAATATGTATTAGCATAGATAGATAACTTACACCTTACACGAATAATATACCAGTCATGTTATTTTCACGTCAAGTTATATCACTAGATAATAATAGTAGTTGTATTAATTTACCGTGGCTAAATTCTCCGCTTTCCTTATCACAATTGGATTTGCTTTAGCAAGCGTCCCCAAAGTAACGTGACTAAGGTCTAAGATGTATCTTTCTGATATGCTGTAGTCATGGTACAGCCTGTACTCTCCCATCTGTAAATGTATTATTTCAACTTAAATAGGTACCTATTTAGTATTCGGAACGTGTATAAAATAGGTATAAAAAATTTCAACAAAACATTTGTTGCATGCATTGCAGCGCATTTTGGTTGGTATCATAAATATAGGTATTTCACAATAGTTCTAAAATTATTTTCTTTAAATTATATGCTATACAAATATTTCTAAAAAGTCTAGTAGTATATGTATGTATGTAAAAATATGCAAAATATAATTTTAAGTTCCGGGTCCTTATCCTTATGTTATTTAAGGTAGTGGTTGTCAGTCACTGGTATTATTCCACATTTTTACACTTAATTTATTAAAACTTACACGATAAGCTTGCCTGAAGTACCCTAGCATGTTAAATTCTTCGACATTTTCTAGAAACTGCGCGACTATTACTCTTGAGAGATCTGACGGATTAAGCTGCGGCAACGTAACGTATTTCCTGAAATATGAAAATAGTCTTTTTCAGCATGTTTTTCGTTATTTTGATCACGGCCGTAAATTGTTATAGTCCACAAGGACTTAAAATGCTAGAGCGAGTTAGTGACATAATGCGGTTCCTTGTGGCTTTGTCGTTCCCATACTCTAGGTTCACGATTCAAAAATATTTTATATTAATAAAATTATTGTCCAGTGCTGCGAGCAAAATACACTGCGATCCATTTACGAAATAGAATGTGAAACTGAGGAAATAAATTGTCATTGACATTAGCACTGCACGTAATTGCATTTACTCCATGTATTTCCAACCTCTTAAATCTGGTAATCTGATGTTGATTGTGGTGATAGCAATTATTATAAAGACGATGATTGTAATGATGATGACTTACACAGCTTTTTGAATAGAATCAAACTCTTCAATAGTACGGTGGAGGCAGATTTCGGGCATCAGTCCTCTAGAAGTGAGTAACGCGTCGATTCTCTTCTTGCAGTCTTCTATCGACCCCTTGGAGAGTAACAGACGCCGTTCTATCACACGGTTCTTCTCTGAAAAATATAAACTGACAATTGATATATAAGACATGTCTTGTATTTTTTAAAATCGTCTACATTTAATTTGGAAAGATTTTAAATTTAGGTTACCTGTGGCTCGCTTTACGTGTATAATAAATATGTACTGTACTCAAATGGGAAATAATGTCATTTCAAATATTTCAGTAGACTAAATTACATTAGCGATTAGCTCAAAAAATACTCTTCTAAAACTGATTTTCTACAAAAAATTTTACTCGTGAAAAATTATTGAAATTTTGCCAGTAAGTTTATTTTTTAAGCCCGCATTTCGAAAAGTTCCATTATTGAAATTTAAAGAAAAACTTGGCTTCATATACTCAAATCGGGTAGGGGGTTCGAATCCAGCTCACACCTCCGAGTTTACTAATGTGCGAAATTCAATCTGAATTTACCACTGAGCTTTTCGGTGAAGGAAAACATCGTGAGGGACCCTGCACGCATATGCGAAGTAATTCAAGGAAGTCCCCAATCCACACTGGACCCGCGTGGGGACTACAGCCCAAACCCTTTCGTGATGAGATTAGACTTGTGCCCAGCTGTGGGTCGTAAATAGGCTGTTGTGGTGGTGAATTTACCCAAATATGGCACCGCAGCCTTCAAGTGTTCCTCTTTAAAGCACCAATCGAGGATTTTCTGCGTGTCTTCCTTTAGACGCTTCTGGTTCGTCCCACACATTTCTCTAACGGTCTCCACTTGTTTCCTAGTAAGCTGTAGTAAAGGTTGGTCGCATTTTATATCCGCCATCTTGTTTATGCCTGGAAATAAAGATCATTGAAATAGTAACCTAATAACTGGAACTACCACTGCATCCAACGAAATCGGTCCAGCGGTTGTAACGTGAAGAGGTAACATAAGTTGTTTTCGCATTTATACTTAACTAGCTGACCCCGCGGACTTCGTACCGCCTTAAACCTCACGGAGCCCGAGACCTTTCCAACGAATGCAAAACCGTGGAAATCGGTTCGTGCGTTCTGGAGTTATAGCGTCAAAGAGGAAAACCCGACTTATTTTTATATAGTAGATAATACTAGCTTCTGCATGCGAGAAATCGGTTTCGCTTTCCGCAGTGTTTTTCCCGGGATAAAAAGTAGCCTTGTCCTTTCCCGGTACTCCAACAACCTCCATACCACATCTAAATCGTTCAAGTGGTTTAAGGGTGAAGAGGTAACATACAGCTAGACAGACAGAGTTAGAGTTAGTACTTTCGCAATAATATTAGTATGGAGTGGATGTATTTTATACTGTAGGTACGCAAATAAATATTTCTTAATCTGATTTAAACATCCATTTTTCTTTCCAGAAGACAACATTACCTACAATAACATAAGTACGACGAAAAACTACGTAATACGTATGTAGATACACATAAACATAATGGAGTAGGTTCTAAAAGTGTTTCACGTGATCATGTCGCCTGTAACTTGTAAATAACAAAGTCACACAGTGTCTCTCAAAGTATACATTTAATATTTACTATTTACGTATACAGTCCATTAGGATTTTGACGTATATCTAACAATGTAATAACACATAACCATCTACATAATTCTGTTTGATTAAACTCCAAGTTATGATCGACGGACTGACAAACAAACGTACCAATGGATTTTATGGCATTGGCAGGCGAACTAGCGCACATGCCACCTGATAGTGAGCGGTCACTGCGGCCCATTGATATATAAGATATCATAAGGTTCTGAAAACGTTGCCAACCCTGACTCCTAAAATGCAAATGCCTTTATGCCAGTTATTTCACCTACTGCCTGATCTCCGCTAACAAGAGCTAATGACCTTGAGCAATCGAGGCAGGCAACTGTCTCAGCGGACAATGTCTGTTTGCATTGGAGGGAGCGAGAAGCACGACCGCGGCATGTGGGCGATATAGGTACGTAGAAAATCGGAAAATGAAGATTAAAAAAACCCACATTGCATGAACAATATAAATTAGCAAATGGTTTGGTACGAGTTTGACGGAATATTTAGTGTATTTAATTACAGAAATCTGCGTTAAAAAATAAACTTATTTGTTATATTGTTCATCGAAATTATTTCATGAAATATATTTTTTTAATTATATAAAGTGAATATTAACATATATTTTACTCGCCTTACAAAATCAAATAGTTTTCGTTTAAATAGGTAAGTACTGTTAAATGAAGTCAATTTACGTCTTGGCCGATGGAGCCAGAAAGTTCTGGAGTGGCGTCCGCGAACCGGAAAGACAAGCTATCGGTAGGCCTCCAACAAGATGGAGTGGCGACCTTGTAAAGGTCGCGGGAACGCGGTGGATGCGCGGAGCACAGGACCGGTCTGAGTGGCGCGCCTTCGTCCTTTAACATTCTTCTAGCTTTGAATTTTGATACGTTTTTTTTATTGTTTTTCTATTAGTCAGTGTGACAGACAGAAAATACATCGTTTTTGTGATTCGGATTTGAGTTGCTTCTTTAATATCGTAGATTTTCACCGTTTCGTCGCCCATTTCATCACATTTTCCACTGCCCTTCATCGTCATTCGTTACACCTATGTCCAGCAGTGGACGTCTATCGGCTGAAATGATGATGATGATGATGATGAATTAACGGAACAGAACAGTGCAAGCAATAGGGATGACGACAGGGTGAAGAAATCGAAATTCTAATTAATCCGTCAGTCAGGTAATAAAAAAATATTAGACACGTATTTTTTGTTTTATCAAATTAACAAAGAATGACTAAGTTAAAACGCATTAAAGTTGGAGAGTGGGGGCTAACTACGTCACCGTTAGGTATAAATCGTACCTAACCGTGACGCCACGCGACATTTCTACTCAATATATTTCCGTATAAGTTTTATTACGTGAAAAAAGAAAAAATACGTGTCCAATACTTTTTTATAATCTTCCTGATAGACTAAGGAAAAAAGTTGTCGCCATGCCTATTCTATTTGGCGCGTCAGGTTAGCGAGTACGATGATAGCCGTCCGGAAGTACCTTGCACCAGGTCGTACATAGAGTTTATAATTATAAAAATTATACAATTATTAAGTAAAGTGTTATCTTAGCTTATATTGTAACATTAAATATTTGTTAAATATTTTAGGAACATTTCATAATTTGTCTATGTGATGTGGAGTTCAATAATTTTAAAGTACAAGTAATGAGACTATAAGTAACTAAAAAAAAAAAGAAAAAAAAAGAATTTAAATACAATATTTTGCATAAGTAATGTACTTACTTATATGAAACTACTTATTTGTACACGCTTCTCACTAAACAAAATAAACACAAATGCATGCGCAATTAATAGCTAAGTATCAAATTCATAAACCAAGTTTACAAGTTCACAAAAATAAAACCGTGTAGGTATCCTCAAAAAATATCATTCGCCATATGAAAGTAAATTAATTGATAGTTTACTGAGAAATAATAGTAAAAATATAATAATACTAGCTTCTGCCCGCGACTTCGCCCGCGTGGAATTCGGTTATCGCGCTCCCGCGGGAACTATGAGCTTTACCGGGATAAAAAGTATCCTATTTCCTTTCCCGGGATCCCAACTATCTCCATGCCAAATTTCAGCTCAATCGGTCCAGCGGTTGAAGCGTGAAGAGGTAACAGACAGACAGACAGACAGAGTTACTTTCGCATTTATAATATTAATATGGATATATGGATTCCTAATCAATATTAACAAAACAGAAAAAAAAATCAACAAAAATGTTCAACAAACTTAAGTTCTATTAAACCATCTCACGAAAGAGGTAATAAAAAAAAATTGTCCACAAAGAGATAGACATATTTTTCGAAGTTTATTACGCTTCATAATATTAGCATTTTTACCTTTGTCGGTCGGAGAGTAGAGCGCGAACTGTCCGGCAGTGCCAGTGAATCACTACTGTCGTTACTCGTTACTCGCTGACCAGTGGCGAGTCCCTATGATACGTATGTGCCCATGCGCTTGCGCATCGAGGTCATCCATTGATAATGTAACGCGGATTTTAACCATCTTTGACTCCCCACTCTACTACTACAACCTAGTCCCACTAGCACAGACCTCCTCTCATCACAAGAGGGTTTGGGCTATATAGCCCAGTGCGGATTGGGGACTTCACACACATCATTGAATTACTTCGCAGATGCGTGCAGGTTTCCTCACGATGTTTTCCTTCACCGAAAAGCTCAGTGGTAAATTCAAATTGAATTTCGCACATAAGTAAAGTTAGAGATGCGAGCCGGGATCGAACCCCCGAAGTAGTAGGTATTCGCCGATTCTGGAACACGGGGTGGGCGGGTCCGTGGGGTGAAATTGGGCGGTAGGCGGACCACCATCCCCTAAAAAAAAAAAAAAAAAAAAAAAAAAAAAAAAAAAAAAAAAAAAAAAAAAAAAAAAGGCCCCCACTTGGAACGTTTGGGATAGGTCTCAGGACTCTCAGATAGCTCGGTTACGACTTACACGATGTGCTATATCTTCACTAAAAAATCCAAACCCCTTATCTAGACCACCGACCCTTTTCTATTGTCTATCCATGCTCGGTTGCTATTGTTTACCATTTCAATCCTTACCTGATCCGCGGACCCTTTTCTATTGTGTGTTCGTGCTCTCGGTTGCTATTGTTTGCCATTTCAAAGCGTACCTGACCCACCGATCCTTTTCTATTGTCTACTCGAGCTCACTTTTAATTGTCCTCTCAACAATTTGATGAATACCTAAACTATTTCTATACTACTGCCACTTTGGTTTTAATTGATCATAGTTCTAACCTAACCTAACCTATGCTACAGAAGTCTCTACAATTCTGAGGAGATTCCGTGTTTGGAACGTTGTCCTAATATCATGTAATTTAATAAATGCGCCAGTTTGGTTTTAATTGATCACAGTTCTAACCTAACCTAACCTATGCTACAGAACTCACTACAAATCTGAGGAGATTCCGTGTTTGGAACGTTGTTCTAATTATCATGTAATTTAATAAATATCCAAGTAGTTATTGCCTAAATATATTTTATAACTTGTGTTAGCGTATGTGTTTATAGAACTATTCAGTTCTTTGTATAATTGGGTGGTCGTTTAACTTGTAACAACACGATGGTCGTTTAACTTGTAACAACACGAATAACACGATCCATTGGACTCTATCTATTGTTAAATAATAAAAAGGTTTAATGTTTTTATGATGGGCGTCTATTAACAAAGGGCCGAATGACTATTGTAATTTTATTATTTCGGTGTCGGTGAATGCAGCAAACGCGTTCCAACTAGTTAAGACGAGATTTTAACGGTAAACTATTGTTGCATCCTTATAAAAACCGAAGGATGGAAACGTTTTATATGTATTTCGACTCCAGTTGTGCTTGCTATCAGAGCTCTGTTAGTATACAGTAGTACAGTGTTGAATCGTGCTAAAGTGTTTTTGGTGTAGTGTTTATCGACTCCACATTATGGATGTAAGTATTTAAATTAACTGCATTTTAATTTATGTGACCTAACCTAGCCTAACCCATGCTACATGACTCTTTTGATGATAGAACTCACTACAAATCTGAGGAGATTCCGTGTTTGGAACGTTGTCCTAATATCATGTAATTTAATAAATGTCCAAGTTTAACTTGTAACAACACGATCCATTGGACTCTATCTATTTTTCACTCGTGTTCATAGTTTTTGATAGTGCTTTAAATAGTTGTGTAATTGGTTTCAGTTTACCGACAATACTTTCAAGAATTATTACTACCTTGAGACTAATGGCGAAGCTAGCGATGAAGAAGGAACGGTTGGACACCAAGTAAAACAAGCTATCGCGAGAAAGCGTGCTGGAAACAGCATAGATGGATTTTTTGAAAGACCAAAAAAGAAACCTAAATCGGCGAAAAAGTCTTCAAGTGTTTCACAAAGCACTAATGACGGTGTGGCATACATATCATCGGGACAAGATGACGGCGTTTACTCATCCCATTTGATAAAAATAGAAATTTTTGATATTCAAAAAATCAAGAACATTGCACCAGGGGAGCAGTGGAAACACGCTGACGTCAGGTTGAAGTTTTATACGTCTTCAGAGGAAGACAAACAACTTGAAAGCACTCGTGATGTTATTTTTAACATCACAAAACAATTGGTGGAAAAGGACACCTGTGTTAAATATTTTATAGACAATAAGAAATTGTGAATTGTGCTTGTGTTATCTTAAGACTAGGTTAAATTTTTATTACATAAAAAACCCATAAACTTAAAAACAACCTTCATTTGTATAACAAAAATATTTTAGTATCGTATTGCTTTTTCTTAAAACTCATAAACTTTAGTGTAATGTTTTATTGCACACCTAAGTTCTAGTGAAGGGTCGGTACCTCTTAATGTACCTCATTGTTCTTATCTAAGTTTTAACTCTAAATGTTTATGATCGTTGTAAACAATGTTCTTTTTTCCTTTTAAACCGAAATCTATTGTTAAGTGCTGCATTTTTGTACCTTATCTAAAAGCGGTAATAGGAAATGTGTTACATATTTATTTTCGTTAGGTTAGATCCCCACTATAGTTTAAAGATTCCATACCTGATGTACACTATTTAAGGACCGAAGAGTACAATATAATACTTTATTTCTTGTTTTCTTCTCACCATGGACAGTTTGAATTGTGATATCTACGATGTACAACTTATCCGCCTTTGTGAAGAACTGGAAGAAGATCAGAAATTATTTGAGATTGGTGAACTAATGAGTCAGCTACATCGTAACGCGTAAGTAATGCTTTTTTTTATATTGAATATTCCTCTTCCAACACGTTTATAACACCTATATTTTAACTTGATATTGTATTCTTGTTTCGATGTGTTCAAATACTGCTGTTAACTTGTTATGACAGGTTTTCATTGTTTGTTTATTGTTAGGTGGGGAACCTCTATAAAAGAGAGAACCTTCGAGTTGATCTCATTCATTCATTCTTTTACCGTGGTCAAGTTACTGAGTGTATTGTGTGTGTGTGTGCGTATATACTAATTCCAACATGGTGCTCGGATATTTTCATACGGGGCCCAGTTTAACTTATGATACAATAGCAGTTTTAAGCAAAGAATTCGTTTTACAGTGTTTTCATAGAAATATAAGATTGTGGTTTATAGACAATCGATTGCCCCAAAAGTTTCTTGAAGATCCGGATATCATACCTTACTATACACCATGTCACGGTCATATCGATGAATCGAAACGAAATACTATTACATTGTCATCGGATGCAATTGATGGGGTCTTAAAAATGCAAGCATACTGTCAACAATGTAGAGAAGATTTAAGTTAGTATAATTAACATGATAACCATGTTGAATGTGTTATTAAGTTTTTGAATCGCAACTTTAATTATTTTTTTATATTTTACAGATCTATGCAAATAGGAAGAGGAGCTAAGAGATCAGCTACAGATTTCGAAACAGAAGTCCCTGTGAAGAGAAACCGTCCGTCAACCAGTCGGGATCATGTCTCAACCAGTCGTGATGTAGCTGCAGCTGCATCATCAACAGAACCATCCAGGAGAGGATCTAACAATGTAAGCGCAAAAAATAATAATGAAATTGAATGTTCTGTATGTAATATAACCATATCAAAAAGATTTCTTGCTAGTCACCTGAATAGTAACATACATAAGGGTAATGTTACTAAATCTGATAGCGAATTCGTTAATGTGCAACTAATTGAAAATGCATTTAGGAATAGGGTTGCAACCTATAGAATACTTTTTAATGAAAAAGAAAACCAATCACTTGTTCCCGAAATAATATTGCAAAATAATAAAGATAAAATTTTTACATTGCTAGATCGTTCACTATCTATTCATTGTGCTTTAAAAGTAAATTTTATTTTGAATGCTGATTTTACTCAGGAAACTAAACAACTAAATAATACATTTGATTTTCAACTTAGTAATAATATTATAGATGTCAGTAGCGATAAAAATGACTTATTCACATCTTTAATTAATGAAGTGACAACTAGATTATCGAACTTCGAGAGAAAAGACAGTGGGTGGAGCGTTACCAAGTTCAATCATCTAGATGTTAACATAAACAAGTATAACCCGCTTCGTGGATCTTCTTATGTTGATCTACCATCTGACATAAAAAACAAAAAAGCTATAATAAATGTCAAAAATAATGATCATGAATGTTTCCGGTGGGCTATCTTATCAGGACTTTATCCTGTTACAAAGCATTCTAACCTTGTTAGTTCGTATGTGCAACACAGAGAGGCGTTACATTTCGGAAACTTAGCTTTCCCATTTAAATTGAGTGATGCACAAAAATTTGAAAATATGAATAATATGAGTATAAACGTTTTTGGTCTGGAGTATGATTCTAAAAACAAAAAACATGATGTTGTAGGTCCATTACACCTAACAAAAAACAGAAAACCAACCCATTTTAATTTGTTATATTTGACAAATGGTAGTCAAGGACATTATTGTTTAATCAATAATTTATCTCGATTAGTATCAAAACAATTTTCAAACACACAGCACGCCATTTACATTTGTGATGGTTGTCTAACCCACTTTACATCACAAGACAACTTAAACAATCACCAACAAAATGATTGTTTTCACGTTTGCACAAAACTACCTTCTGAACAAGATCAAAAGAAAAATTGGTTTAATGAAAACACACCTTGTAATGAAGTTACTTTCGATAATTATGATCGAAAATTACGCGTACCTTTTGTCATTTATGCAGATTTTGAAGCATTTTTAAATCCAATTCAGTCCTGTTCTAATAACCCAATAACATCTTCGACTACTAATGTGCAAAAACATGAAGTGTATAGTTTTGGTTATTATATCAAATGTTCGTATGATGATACACTATCCGTTTATAGAACATACAAAGGCAAAAATTGTGCAGAAACATTTATGAAATCAGTTAAAAAAGATTTAGAAGCTATTTGTAGAAGCAACACCTTTGCGAAAACTCCCCTACCACTGTCATCCAAAAATAATGCAGACATTGCACAAGCTAGTACTTGTTATATTTGTGATAAAAATTTAAACGGGGATATCAATATTTCTTATAACCACCATACTGGTGTTTATGAAGGAATTGCACATAAGTTCTGTTCCGAAAAATACAGATCTCCTAATTTTGTACCAGTATTTTTCCATAATTTAAGCAACTATGATAGTCATTTCATAGTGCATGGTCTTGGACTTGAAGATGGTGACATAGAATTGATCCCAGAGAATAAAGAAAAGTACATTTCGTTTTCTAAATGTTTAGAAGTAAATAACCGTGTTGTAAAACTGAGATTCGTTGATTCTCTAAAATTTATGTCGAGTAGCTTAGACAAATTAGCTAAAAACTTAACAAACGATCAATTTAATGAAATGAAATTGAATTTCCCGAATGAAGAAGACTTTAAACGTCTAATACGAAAAGGTGTCTATCCTTATGAATACATGAAATCATATGATTCCTTGAAATTAACTTCTCTACCTGCTCGGGATCAATTCTATAGCACTCTTACTGACAATCACATTTCAGAAAACGATTTTTTACATGCTCAAGATGTTTGGTCTCATTTTCAATGTCAAAATATGGGGGATTATTCCGATCTTTATCTAAAAACAGATGTTTTATTACTAACCGATGTATTTGAAAATTTTAGAAATGTGTGTCTTAAGACATATGGTTTAGATCCTGCCCATTATTACACGGCCCCAGGACTTTCGTGGGACGCCATGTTAAGGACTACCAGAATTAATTTAGAACTTTTGACGGATATCAATAAAATAGCTTTTATAGCAAATAATGTTCGAGGAGGTATTTCCCAATGTAGCAACAGACACGCAAAAGCAAATAATGAATTTATGGATGACTATGACCCCAATATTCCGACATCCTATCTCATGTATTTAGACGCAAATAATCTATATGGGTGGGCGATGTCTCAATGTCTTCCCACCGGTAATTTTGAATGGGTAAATAACGAAACTGATTTTCATGTTCCGGATGATGCCGAATTCGGGTTTATTTTAGAAGTCGATCTAGAGTACCCTAAGGAATTACATGATTCTCATTCAGACTTGCCGTTCTGTCCAGAAAATGTATGTTTAGGAGAAACCAAGGATAAAAAATTGATTCCCAATTTAAATAGTAAATGCAAATACGTAATACATTACAGAAATCTAAAACAATGTTTAAAAAATGGTTTGCGTTTAACAAAAGTTCATCGAATCTTAAAGTTTAAACAATCTCCTTGGTTAAAAAGTTATATAGATTTAAATACCCACATGCGTTCGCTGGCATCAACTGATTTTGAAAAAGATTTCTTCAAACTCATGAATAATTCTGTTTTTGGAAAAACCATGGAAAATGTTGCAAAACGTGTAAATGTTAAATTATTAAACCACTGGGAAAATCATGGTAAATCTCAAGGAGTTCAATCTTTAATAGCTAAACCTGAATTTCATAGTTTATCAATATTTTCTGAAAACTTAGTAGCTGTGCAACTAAAAAAAACAAAAATATATTATAATAAACCAATCTATCTTGGATTCTGCATTTTAGATCTATCGAAAACCTTAATGTATCAATTCCACTACGAATATATGAAAACCAAATATCAAGACAATCTCAAGCTTCTTTATACAGATACCGATAGTTTAATATATCAAATATTCACCTCTAACTTTTATGAGGACATGAAACCGGACCTAAATTTACATTACGACACATCGGATTACAAACCCAACAACGAATATGGGTTGCCGTTAGTAAACAAAAAAAAGCTAGGTTTTTTCAAAGATGAAAATAATGGTAAAATTCTAAAGGAATTTGTAGGTCTCAGATCAAAAATGTATGCCTTGGATATTCAGAACAATGGTGTTATATCTAAAGCTAAAGGAATTAATAAGTGCGTTACTAAAAAATTAACTCTTAGTGACTATAAGACTTGTTTGTTTGAAAAAACAATACAGTATGCTCAAATGTTGCGATTTAAATCAATAAAACATAGTATATTTACTCAAAATATCAATAAAATATCGTTATCTTACAATGATACTAAACGATACTTATTAAAAAATTCAACAGACACACTAGCGTGGGGTCATTACAGGGTGCCAAATCAAACATTTTAGTTTAAACCTTATATCTGTTGTCGATGTAAATAAATACTTACGTAAACTATAGTACATTCTTTTCTTTTTTTTCCATCATTATTTTGTACATTGTATATTTTAGAAATCAAATCTAAATTGTAGAATACTGTATTAAGAATATGTAACCTCAATTGTGGGATTGGTATCCATTGTAAATATTTAAAATTTATTTTAAGTTTTGTAAATACAAATTAGTGTACATGAAACTTTTGTATATAAGTTTATGGGTTTAAAATGATTGTCTTGAGAAGTTAATGTTTAGTAAAAGAATGTTTACTTTTATAAGTTATGTAATAAAATCTATACGTAAGAATTGTATTTTTTCTTGTTTCTTCTCAACAACCTCCTTTTTGTAGCACTAGTAGACATAATAAAAAAGCAAAAGTATTAAAAACATTTTTTTTTTTTATTTATTTCCTATTCCATGTTACTATAAATGTTTGTAATTCTTTGATTCCTTTCATTTGAAGTCCATACGTTTTCATATCAACACACAGTAAGAGAATTTATAATGATACATTTTCTTCACCCTTTCACCACTATTGTGGCAGGACCTAGTGGTTGTGGTAAAACTCAGTTTGTTACAAACTTTTTGAACAATGCAAAAGAAGTATGTAATGTTGAATTTGATGAAATTATTTGGTGTTATGATGAAATGCAACCTTTATACGATCTGAAAAATGTAAATTATAACCAAGGAATACCAGATTTTTCTATATTTGATGGGAAAAGACCCAAACTTCTCATAATTGATGATTTGATGAGAGAATCAGATGGACGAATCGTTGATATTTTTACAAAAGGTAGTCATCATAGAAACCTAAGTGTTTTCTATATAACTCAAAACATATTTCATCAAGGTAGGGGACAACGTGATATTTCATTGAATACTAGCTATATTGTATATTTCAAGAATCCAAGGGATAAAACACAAATCCGCTACTTGTCACGACAAGTCTATCCAGAAAACCCAAAATTTGTAGATGAAGATTACAAAGATGCCACTAAAGATGCTCATGGTTACCTTATGATTGATCTGAAACAAAATACAGATGACATATGTCGTTTTAAAACTAAAATATTTCCTTTTGATGGACATTGTACTGTATACGTTCCTAAAAAAGGGTTTAAATACGATAAGAATCAACATGTTTTAATCAGTTCCAAATAATGTCTGCAAGAGTAAACACATATAAACATTTACTTGAAGCGCTGCAGTTACTTAAACCAAAGTATCGCACGGCGTTGTTAAAATCTTGTGATGATGAAGAGATTAATATTATTTGCGAGTGTATTTACAACGTTTTAAAGGGGAAAATACCAATGGAAAAAAAAGATAAATCAAAGCTAAAAAAATATAAAGACACATTACGAAACTTAGTTTCGAAGGGGAAACATAAATTTAGAAAAACTGTTATTATTCAAAAAGGAGGTGCATTTCTACCTATAATATTAGGTGCGGTTTTAAGTGCTTTATTAAGCTCTGTAGCATAAATAAAATGGAAAACACAAAAAAAATGTTGTTAGTTGAACCAGATTTTATTGAGAGATTGAAACGAAATGATAGTGTATCCGAAAATGTATCATCTCGTCTAGATGGAGAGATGCAAAAAATACTTAAGAGTAAAATGAACGATCGTGAAAAGTGGGCATTATATTCTCAAGCACTACAACGATTTTTACACTTTATTGATTCAGATCGAAAACCATTTAAAATACCAATTATGATGGAGGGGGTTGATCAACACAACAATGAAAGTAAGGAAGTAATTAAAAATGAGGAACATGAAAATTATGAATCAGTATCAAATAAAACGTTACCAGAAGGTGATGTTTCTACAAATACTGTAACAACACCGTCTGGAACAAATCCAGAACTTGTACAATTTAGTCCATCTCGTATCATAGAAAATTTACCAAAATCATATGAGAAAAAAACTAGAACTTTATTGGAATATATTGTTTTGAGTAACCCAAAAATTTGGTGGAAAACTAATGGAGAAGTTGTAATATACAATCGAACTATTCCAAATAGCAATATTCTAGATTTGGTAAGCGATACGGTTAGATCTCTTAAACGTCCAAAACCAACAGGATGGGAAGAGTTTGCTTCAGTATTAAGGGATATAAAAGTGCCTACGTATTGTATAGGTAATCCTACTAATCTAGAATTTATAAATAAACCTCGCACATCATCTGTTCCATCAAGTGCGCGATCGTCATCATCTTTTAAAGCCACAAGCACCAGTACACCTCTTTCAAGTGGACTCCTCAGGGCAAAAAAGAAATTAGAGTGGGAAAAATGGAACCCTTAGTAGACATTCATGAAATTTACTATGATGTCTCCAATCCAGCTGGCTATAGTAGTTTAAATAAATTAAGTCAACAAATGAAAGGTCGAATGAACAAAGATGAAGTAAAAAAATGGTTACAATCTCAAGAGACGTACACGTTACATAAACCTATTCACAGACGATTCGCCAGAAATAGATACATTTTATCTAACTTTAATGAACTCTGGCAAGCTGATCTTAGTGATATGAGTACTTACAGTGAATATAATGATGGATACAAATATATTCTGTGTGTTATTGATGTGTTCAGTAAATATGCTTTCGCAAGAGCTATGAAGAAGAAAGATTGCACAACTGTTATTAAATGTTTTGAAAGCATATTTACCGAAGCTAATTCTACTCCTCGTCACATCCAGTCTGATAAAGGTACCGAATTTGTTTCAAAGGTAGCTAGAGATTACTTTAAGAGCAAAAACATTAATTATTATACTACTAATAATCCCGATATTAAAGCAAGTATAGTAGAAAGATTTCAAAGAACTCTTAAAATGAAAATGTGGCGGTACTTTACTCATAAAAATACTTACAAGTATGTAGATATTTTGCAAGATCTCCTTTATTCTTATAACCATAGCTATCATTCTAGTATTAAAATGCGACCTATTGATGTAAATTCTGATAACATCATGACTGTTTGGTGTAATTTGTATGATAGAAAGAAGGATAGACAAATTTCATTGGAAACTACAAAACTGAATGTTGGTGATCACGTTAGAATTACAAAATATAAACATATTTTTCAAAAGGGTTATGAAACTAATTGGAGTGATGAAATATTTACAATTGAATCAATAATAAACCGATTTCCGCGAGTTGTCTATACGTTAAGGGATTTAGATGGTGAACCCATCGTTGGTACATTTTATTCTAAAGAATTACAAAAAGTAACTTACCTCCCCACCATTGAATATAAAATAGATAAAATAGTACGCTCGCGTGGTGTTGGTGCCAGAAAAGAAGTACTAGTGAAGTGGCGAGGTTATCCTAACAAATTTAATTCTTGGATACTCGCTTCAAGCTTGAAAAAAATATGATGGATAACAGTTTTTATATTACACTGTTAAGTAACAGTTCCGCAGACTACTATACGGACAATACAACTGCACACTTCTTAACCAAATTACCCAAGAGTATAAAACTGGAAGGAGAATGGGTAGTTGGATTAGTAGAATTTCAATACCCCTGTTCAATGTATAATGTTCAAGATCATGAAAATATGATTTATTTAAAAAAGAAAGTAGTGTCATCCTCTGATAAAACAACCAAAATTGTGGATATAAAAAGTCATATACCAGCGACTACATATGATAGCGTTGAACATTTTATTAATGCTTTCAATGAAAACCCACAATTAAAAAATAACATTAAATTTAGATATGATAATTTGACCAAAATGGTTGGGGTATCAACAATCAATAATGACTTAACCTCTTTTATAACAACACCAATACTAAGTCTGCAGTTAGGTTTTAAACCAAGAACTAATTTAAGAGAAGTTACATTTGGGAAAAACCCCGTTAATTTATATTTAGGATTACCATCACAATTATTCATTTATACCGATATCATACAACCACAGATAGTTGGTGATGTTATAACAACATTGCTTAGAATAATACCATTAGACCCTACAAAATTTATTTATGGTGCATATAAAACACACATTTTCTCACCCGCTCATTATGTATCTGTTTTGCGTAGAGAATTTGACACCGTGGAAATAGATATAAGAACAACTACCGGTGCAAGAGTGCCATTTCAATTCGGAAATTCTTGTGTGAAACTACACTTTCAACGAATAAAATGAATCATAAAAAATCATATCACTCTTGTCCCTACGATCATTATTATTCACATCAAGCTGGATCTGGTGTAGGAATTGTCTATAAAGGTGTTCCATTTCAACGGGGTCATGGTATAGGAAGTTTTTTGGGAGGACTATTTAGATCAGTAATTCCATTATTATCCAGTGGTTTTAAAACCGTGGGGAAAGAAGCGTTAGATGCTGGTGTTGGTTTGTTATCTGATATGATAAACTCACGTCCTATGGATAGTTCAGTTAGGACTCGATTTAAAGAAGCTAGTGCTAAATTAAAAAGAAAAGCTGATGAAAAGATTGATTCTCTCATGTCGGGATCTGGGTATAAAATGTCAACCAAAAGACGGGAACCTCTCATTACCTCGAAAGCATCACGCCGAAGAGGAACTAAAAGAAATAAATATAGTGACGATATATTTTCAAAGTAAATCATGTCATTCCTACATAGTCATTCGTGTGAATGTGCAAAATCTGAATTAGATATATTTGCCCTTCCTTCGACTCAGACGAGTATTGAGAGTGGACAGTGGGTTCATTACAATCCAATTTCATCTTTAAGTGATGATGGCCCTATTGAGTTTCAAATCCCTGGATCAGGTGATGACTACATTGACCTATCACATACATTATTACACATAAAAGCTAAAATATTAAACCAAGATGGTACAAAGTTAAAATCTGATACTCAAGTTGCCCCCGTTAATAATTGGTTACACTCCCTTTTTAACCAGCTCGATGTGTATTTAAATCAAAAACTCATCTCACCACCAAACAATACATATGCTTACCGTGCTTATATGGAAAATCTACTTAACTATGGACCAGCCGCTAAAGAAACTCACCTCACATGTGGATTATGGTATGAAGATACAGCACATTATGTGGATGCCGTTGATGCAAATAACAAAGGGTTTCAAAAAAGAATGGAATTTGTTAAAAATAGTAATCAAGTTGAAATGATTGGACACTTACATGGCGATATGTTTAATCAAGAGAAGTTTCTAATCAATGGTGTAGAAATGCGTGTTAAGTTAGTGCGATCAAAAGAATCATTTAATCTTATTTGTCACCAAGATAAGAAATTTAAGGTACAAATAACGGATGCTAGCCTTATCATAAGAAGAGCTAGAATCAGTCCTAGTGTTTTGTTAGCCCACCAAAAAGTGTTAGCATCAACAACAGCAAAATATCCTATCACAAGAGCTGAAGTGAAGGTTCTGACAATACCATCGGGAATACAGGGTAAAACTTTGGATAACATATTTCTTGGACAAGTACCTAAGAGATGTATTATTGGTTTTGTATTAAATTCTGCGTTTAATGGTAATCTTGCATTGAACCCTTTCAATTTTCAACATTATAACATGAATTCTTTCAGTTTATTTGTAGATGGTCATGAAGTTCCTTCTAAAACTTTACAACCATCATTTAGCACTGGTTTAATAGCATCATCATATCACACTCTTTTTTCTGGGACTGGCATTCACTTTCACAATGAAGGTAATGCAATAAGCAGAACCGATTATAGCGGCGGTAACTGTTTGTTATGTTTTGATCTAACTCCTGATCTATCAGCAAGTTCAACCTCACACTGGAACCTTGTACGACACGGAAGTGTTCGAATAGAAGTTCGTTTTGATTCAGCTCTGAGTACTACTGTTAACTGTATTGTGTACGCTGAATTTGATAATGTTATTGAAATAAACAAAAATCGCGAAGTATCTGTAGATTATAACAGTTAAGATAAATATAAATACAATGACATTAGTAAAGAATTTCATTTCTTCTTAATCATTGATCCAAACATCATCGATGAATGTATTATATTTTAATCTACTATGGATACTAATGAAATTAAATATTGTATGGAAAAACTAGACTCTAGATTGAAATCAAACGTATTTGCTGCTAACCAAATCCCTATTCGGTTTGATCTTCCAGTTTTTATTATAAGCAATTTGGATCCTGATTCGAAACCAGGTTCCCACTGGGTTGCTATGCATATTGATACTGATGGTGTAGGGGAATACTTTGATTCGTTTGGACGGAAACCTACTGGGTATCATAAGTTATTTTTAAATAGAAATGCGAAACGATGGTTTTATAACCAAAAACCACTTCAACATTATTTTACTTCAGTTTGCGGTGAATATTGTTTAGTTTACTTATATTTTAAGTATCAAGGGAATAATATGAGTGATTTGCTGAGTTTGTTTTCTGAGAATTTTTTATGTAACGATTTAATTTTAAGAAATATGTTTAAATTCATTTATTTCAGTTTGTGATGAATATTGTTTACTTTACTTATATTTTAAGAATCGAGGGTAACGAAGGGTATAACGATTTAATTTTAAGAAATATGTTTGTCATTTTTGTAAAATAAAACAATGTGTTCACTAAAAACTGGCTTTTATTTCTATATGAATACCATAAAAGATAAAAAAACACATTATTACCACTTCTACACGAGAAACAAAAATACTACACTTAAGAATAGATTTCGGTTTAAAAGGAAAAAAGAACATTTTTTACAACAACTTCAAACAATAAGAGTTAAAATTTAGATAAGAACAATGACGACAGGTTTGGTTCAGTTGGTAATGATCATACCCACTGTTCCAACGGTTGCGGGTTCGAATCCTGCTAGGGACAAACATTGTGTGATGAGCATGAATGTTTGTACCCGAGTCATGGATGTTTAGTATATAAGAACAATGAGGTACATTAAGAGGTACCGACCCTTCACTAGAACTTAGGTGTGCAATAAAACATTACACTAAAGTTTATGAGTTTTAAGAAAAAGCAATACGATACTAAAATATTTTTGTTATACAAATGAAGGTTGTTTTTAAGTTTATGGGTTTTTTATGTAATAAAAATTTAACCTAGTCTTAAGATAACACAAGCACAATTCACAATTTCTTATTGTCTATAAAATATTTAACACAGGTGTCCTTTTCCGCCAATTGTTTTGTGATGTTAAAAATAACATCACGAGTGCTTTCAAGTTGTTTGTCTTCCTCTGAAGACGTATAAAACTTCAACCTGACGTCAGCGTGTTTCCACTGCTCCCCTGGTGCAATGTTCTTGATTTTTTGAATATCAAAAATTTCTATTTTTATCAAATGGGATGAGTAAACGCCGTCATCTTGTCCCGATGATATGTATGCCACACCGTCATTAGTGCTTTGTGAAACACTTGAAGACTTTTTCGCCGATTTAGGTTTCTTTTTTGGTCTTTCAAAAAATCCATCTATGCTGTTTCCAGCACGCTTTCTCGCGATAGCTTGTTTTACTTGGTGTCCAACCGTTCCTTCTTCATCGCTAGCTTCTCCATTAGTCTCAAGGTAGTAATAATTCTTGAAAGTATTGTCGGTAAACTGAAACCAATTACACAACTATTTAAAGCACTATCAAAAACTATGAACACGAGTGAAAAATAGATAGAGTCCAATGGATCGTGTTGTTACAAGTTAAACTTGGACATTTATTAAATTACATGATATTAGGACAACGTTCCAAACACGGAATCTCCTCAGAATTGTAGTGAGTTCTATCATCAAAAGAGTCATGTAGCATGGGTTAGGCTAGGTTAGGTCACATAAATTAAAAAGCAGTTAATTTAAATACTTACATCCATAATGTGGAGTCGATAAACACTACACCAAAAACACTTTAGCACGATTCAACACTGTACTACTGTATACTAACAGAGCTCTGATAGCAAGCACAACTGGAGTCGAAATACATATAAAACGTTTCCATCCTTCGGTTTTTATAAGGATGCAACAATAGTTTACCGTTAAAATCTCGTCTTAACTAGTTGGAACGCGTTTGCTGCATTCACCGACACCGAAATAATAAAATTACAATAGTCATTCGGCCCTTTGTTAATAGACGCCCATCATAAAAACATTAAACCTTTTTATTATTTAACAATAGATAGAGTCCAATGGATCGTGTTATTCGTGTTGTTACAAGTTAAACGACCATCGTGTTGTTACAAGTTAAACGACCACCCAATTATACAAAGAACTGAATAGTTCTATAAACACATACGCTAACACAAGTTATAAAATATATTTAGGCAATAACTACTTGGATATTTATTAAATTACATGATAATTAGAACAACGTTCCAAACACGGAATCTCCTCAGATTTGTAGTGAGTTCTGTAGCATAGGTTAGGTTAGGTTAGAACTGTGATCAATTAAAACCAAACTGGCGCATTTATTAAATTACATGATATTAGGACAACGTTCCAAACACGGAATCTCCTCAGAATTGTAGAGACTTCTGTAGCATAGGTTAGGTTAGGTTAGAACTATGATCAATTAAAACCAAAGTGGCAGTAGTATAGAAATAGTTTAGGTATTCATCAAATTGTTGAGAGGACAATTAAAAGTGAGCTCGAGTAGACAATAGAAAAGGATCGGTGGGTCAGGTACGCTTTGAAATGGCAAACAATAGCAACCGAGAGCACGAACACACAATAGAAAAGGGTCCGCGGATCAGGTAAGGATTGAAATGGTAAACAATAGCAACCGAGCATGGATAGACAATAGAAAAGGGTCGGTGGTCTAGATAAGGGGTTTGGATTTTTTAGTGAAGATATAGCACATCGTGTAAGTCGTAACCGAGCTATCTGAGAGTCCTGAGACCTATCCCAAACGTTCCAAGTGGGGGCCTTTTTTTTTTTTTTTTTTTTTTTTTTTTTTTTTTTTTTTTTTTTTTTTTTTTTTTTTTTTTTTAGGGGATGGTGGTCCGCCTACCGCCCAATTTCACCCCACGGACCCGCCCACCCCGTGTTCCAGAATCGGCGAATACCTACTACTACTCCCCGACCCTCTGCATGAGATGCGGTAGGTCGAACCACTAGGCCACCATCACGGCTTCTTAGTCCTCGTCCACTCAAAACCCATTATTTTTTAATCTATTAGAAAAAAAATGATTTCCGAAATATGTAGATTAATGCATTTTACTTAGTTCCTACCCTATGAACCCCCCCATTCATGATGAGTCACCCGAAGGTGGGACGTGAGTGGGACGTAACTACCACCAGTAATGAGTTACTGTTATTGTGTGCTCGGCTGCAAATTAATTTAGTCGTAAACGCTACGTTACGACGTTCAATGATGGTATCTTATCTTATCTGAGACTGTGGGGTCCTTGCGGATTGGGATCTTTTGTGTAATGGTGGTAGGGCCTGGTGCTATATCCGTCCGGGGTGGTACCTCTTTCCCCGCTAACCTGCCGCCAAATAGCAGTGTTCGCACTGTTGTGTTCCGGTAGGGGGTTAAGGCAGCCGGTGAAATTTCTGGCACAGAGGCATTCCATCTTGGGCCTCAGTGTAGGCCACGCATTCGAGATCTTAAGGTTTCTTAATGGAGGATCGTAGGATGGTTAGGTCTTGAGAGTTACTAGTTACGAAATTGCAAACCTGGTCATAATTATGTACACTTCTGTAGTTTTCATAATTATGACCAGGTTTGCAATTTCGAGAACTTTGTGCTGGGTTTTGGTCAACCCCTACCCTTTTTTGCAGAAGGACCTGGAATGACATCTTTCAGTGCATAGATACTCGTATGGAAGGGTCTGATTTTAACTTAATCTATGTGCATCTTCCAAGACAAGTAAAAAAAAGGTGTGGATACATAGACGATGTTTGAATCAATACCGTATTTATTATTAGGAGGAAGGGTGATATTGATATCACATTTCGTGAATGTTGAAATGAGAAAAGCAATAAAGAAGATTTCTTATTCATCGTTTTTGCATTAAAGGAACACGATCGACTCGGATTCGATGTCAAGTCAGTTGAGCTTGGTTTAATATAATATGAGAAACGGCATGATAGATAGATAGATAGATAGCTACGCTCTGTTAAGCAGAACCTCTAACCTCGATAATTATTATAGGTACGTAGTAGTTTCCTCATTCGAGAAGTATCACTACAGCAGCCAATGGCGCATACAGCTTGCACCGGGGGGGGGGGGGGGGGAGTCACATCGGCCAAATTCGGTGTATACCCCCCCCCCCCTTACGTCTGGGGTTAAACAATACAGGGGGGGTCATGACCCCCCTGGATCTGCGCTTGACAGCAGCCTACCTATTTACATCCCAGCTGTTCACGTCATCAGTCCTCCTTTCTTCAGGAGAGTTGGTCTAGAGTCCCCACGTGGACCTGGTGCCGATTTAAGACTTCCACACTCATTGTTGAATTAGGGCCGTTGCATAGGTGTTTACTCATACATATGCGTGCAGGTTTTCTCACGATGTTTTCCTTCACGACTTGGCAGGGGCACTATCGAATTTCACTCTTACGTAGGTATGTATAGACAGAGGTGCGAGCCGGATTTGAACCCATGACTGATGGCATGAGAGGCGGGTTTCTCTGATTAAAATTACGGGCTACTCTTTGAATTCATTCAACACATGTTCAAATAAATAAGCATTTATATTTCTATATCGATTTGAAAACCGACCGATTAGACGTAAAACCGACGCCATTGTGTCATTTGGATTAATTCGTTTGGAGGTCGTCCATTCGGACGTCGTCTATTGACTTTATGAACCACAAATTGTAGCAAGTAACCCAAGAATGAAAACATTTCCATAATGATCCCCGTGACAGCATCCGTGAACGAAAGTGACCTTGGAAAAGTCGTCATTCGACTTTCATGGTTGGTCCGTTCGACAATCAGCTCCGTCGGCATCTTCCGTATGATTCAATTAAGAGATCTTAATAAAAAAAATAAAGGTCTAGAGACCCATTGATCTATTCTATTATAAGTAAGGATTCACAATCAGCCGGAGAAAAATGGCCCCATTAAAACGGGTGCCCGAACAGCTCGAGCACCCGTTTGACCTTATAGTTATAAAAGAGGCGTTATTAGCATATTTGAACGTATTTACTAATGTCAGTTTGCTCCACACATTTTGACATATTCTGTTAGGCACTGTTCGTCCATATGTTATTACTTATTATAGGTCAATGTAGATACCATACGAATTATGTTTGTACTTGGTTTACGTAAAAAAAATTTTCGTTCAAGTCCATTATCGACCAGCTGAAAATTAAGACCAGGGTTTCCACTACATGTTATCAACGCACTAAGTTATATTAGGCCATATAGCTCGGAGACAGCCAGATTGCTTGGAAACCGCGCTAACTAAAGAAATATGAAGATAATTTAAATTTAAATTCCGAAAAAATCGCACTTTAATAATTAAATTAATTAAAGAGTCGCCTCATCGTGTGTCGTACGAGGACCTACTACTACTACTACTACAACAGCCTATTTACGGCCCACTGCTGGGCACAGGCCTCCTCTCATCACGAGAGGGTTGGCGGGCCCAGTGCGGATTGGGGACTTCACACACATCCTTGATTAGTTACTTCGCAGATGTGTGCAGGTTTCCTCACGATGTTTTCCTTCACCGAAAAGCTCAGTGGTAAATTCAAATTGAATTTCGCACATAAATAATTTCAGAGGTGCGAGCCGGATTTGACCCGCGACCCTCTGCATGAGAGGCGGTAGGTCAAACCACTAGGCCACCACGGCTTATTACGAGGTCCATAAACAATTAATTAAAGTGCGATTTTTTCGGAATTTTATGATTGCCTCATTTGAAAGGAAGGTCGCTACCGGTCCCGGAGATGGAATAATGGAGTCAACCAATAGGTACTTACAATAAAAACAAGTCCGTAAACTACTTACTTAAAAAGACTGCTTATTAGTTATTAAAAAAAGCTGTCCTGATGACTGGGCAAAAGTATCTACTCTGCGAAAACATTGACCTATAATAACATATGGACGAACAGTGCCTAACAGAATATGTCAAAATTATTAGAAAATACGTTCCAATATGCCAATAACGCCTCTTTTTAATATGTGTCAAGATAAATATTTTATACAAAAGTAAACCTAACACTATAAGACTTAATTGTCAAATTTACTGAGCGCCAAACGGGTGCCCAAGTTGTTCGGGCAGCCGTTTCGATGGGCCATTTTTCTCCGGCTGATTGTGAATCCTTACTCCTATAGTAGATCAATTGCGAAAAGCAATTGAGTACTTACTCGTATGTTGTGGGGTTATACATAGAATTACACTTAACTGTATGTACCTATTAAAATGAATCATGCTCTCCCATTAAGCCTAAATAAGCCCTAAGTGACCTGGAGTGTATCTGAGAAAAAAATATAGGTACTAAAATTCTGAATACAATCTCCCAAGCACCCGCCATTTCTCTGATAGGTTTACAAGCGAAGATAAAATTGTCCCATCCACGCCGCCATAACCATAAAGTAGAACATTTTAACTTTTTCCGCTAACCCTTGCTTAATTTACACCTTTTGCTAATTAAGATAATGCTCCTGAACAAAGGTTCTTACAACAATTGCTGCGAAATAAAAGGGAGGGAATTTGTGTACATTGTTTATTTTATCGGCCCTGAAAGTTAGGATGCTGTGTTTTGGGGCTTGCGATTTTAAATACCTGTTTTAGGTTTTTAATGTAATTTCCTCTGACCATCAAGGTGAGAACAATAATAAACTGCTGAAGCATCTATGAACTCCGGCTTTTGTAAAATATTTGTAAATATCCCTTTCCTCTATTCTAAATAAATTTATTGTATATACTTTATCTTTTCTTCAATTAGACTTCATCCTTCCTCTCTTGATTGTCATTATACGACACTTTCGCCTGCGACTGAGCAGATCTAGTGACATTTCAACCGCCATATTACCATCTCTACAATTTTATGCACATAAATGTGAGAAGGCCCCTTCTGGCCTAAAAAAGTGCCCGTAGATATGCTTTAAAAAAAACTATCCAACTTGAGAACCTCATCTGGATTTTTGAAGTCGGCTAAAAAGGGAAACGAAGCTTGAGGAGGGGGTATATAACATGCGATGTTAATAAATAGTATGATGACTTAAGCCCAGATACAACCAAAAGTAAATGTTACACATATAATACGAGCACATTTATGCTGGAACAGGTTTTGCCATGGCACTGCAACTTGACCGTCAAAATTTGCAACTGATTTTGTCATTCTACTCATACTTACCCATACATTCTTCGTTGATTTTTAAAGATTATACATTTTCGGAAGTTTTAGTGTATTTGTGACTCAGTGACTCGAAAAAAAAAACAAAAAGCAAAAAAAAACATGGTCAGAATCGATGTAATATACAACAAAAGTAAAATATCGTCACAATCGTTTTGCTTGATCCTATTTTCTCTATGACCTTTATACAAATTACAAATGAACTCTCGAAGAAAAAAGCCAGAGTTGTTAATACGAGTACCTACGTTTTGTAAAAAATATCAGGCCGATTCGGTAGCAACTAGTGATACGCGTCACGCTCGTGAACGGGTGCTGTCTGTGGGGTCCGGTCTGTTCATGCTTGCAAGGACGTTTAAAAATAATCATTAGCTTTAAATATATTACTAAGTCAAACATTTTAAGCGAGAGACCTCATCATGTTCTTATTGACATGTATTAATGAACTCTTTTATACATGATGTATTTCATTATTTATTGACATTTTGAGACTGTCGACATCTATGGAATTTATATTTATTTGACAATGGAGGCCATCTCCATAATATTTTTTTTTCTGGACCCTTGGAGACTATACATCTCTAAGATCTTAGATTTAAGTTTAAGTTAGGGACTATACATCCCTTCAATGTAATTGTAGTACGTACCTATATGTATATTTTATACATGTAATGTAAATGTTATAACTATGTGTAAATTTTGAAAAAAGGCTTTCTGCTTGAGTTTGTTGAGGCGCTTCTTCTCAAGCAATGGGTCTAGGAAGCGCTAGTAAATTCTTTTCTGACGTGTAAAAGTGCCCCTATGTGGCCAATTTGCTGAATAAATGATTGAATTTTGAATTTTGAAAAAAAACCTGCATTTATTACTAAAACTAAATTGTAAGGAAAAAAACGTAGATATTACTTTACACGGAACAAGTATTTGCTCAGTTAGGGACCATAGGCACTTAATACATGAAACAAACTTTATTTTATTTTTAGTAACCACTACATAGATAGGCGTTACCTACGACTTCGTCTCGTCTAGACTTAGAATTTGCATACCCGATGATAGTATACATATAAATGGTTATACTTAGTTATAGAGGTAAGTATAGAAAAACTGGTTTGGTGAAAAATCCGTTCCCGTGGAAAAAACGAGATAAAAAGTACCTATTCTATGTTATTCCTAGGCGCTAAGTCAAACTACCTACTACTAGTGGGATACCACGGCGTTTTTAGTTTTCCTTCACAGTAGGTAATAAATTGATCGACTGGTTCTGAATTCCTGATCCTAATCCTTTAGTAACTTGAAAAGAAAAGAAGGAGATCGAAGAAAACCTAAAGAAACTTGCGTTGAAACACGTGTGATGCGTCCGGACGGACACATCATAAAAAATCGAGCGTTACGTCTCCGTTTAAACAAAAAACGGCACGTGTTTATTGACTTTAAATGAACGCAGCTTCTATTGAGTTTTCAGTATTATTCAGATTGTCATTACGTTTAGATACTCCATCGTTCACATTCAAGCTTCCAACCAGATCACTAGGTAAGAAGTCGAGAATTGATTTCTATTTTGACGTCACAGGCCACCATGGTCATATTTAGATGATGGGGAAGGCCCATATGTTAACTACCACCGTTAATTATCATCCCACTGCTGGTCAGTTGAAAAAATTGTTAATTTAATTGTTACGATATCTTATAACTTTGCAGAAAACATTTCCACTGGTAGTAGCTTCAGCTGCATTCAAAACAAAAGGCGTCACCTAATATTTAACTGCATAAAATTGCGGATTAATTACAATTACATCGGTTGAAACATTCAAAACTGCCTTCAAACTTCGATAGACTAACGATGCTACTTGAGGCCGTTTCACATCACACCGACTTTCAAATCTGTCGGAGTTCGTAGGCGGTTTCTTTTTTGACCGAATGAGCGACATGATTTTGGTATCGGCAATGCCTTTCATGTACAAATGTACACAGACTGCGGTAGCCACTTTCCACCATAATTATGGTGCGCCTGTCTGTTTGATATTCTAGTATAACTTTACAAGTAGGTTTATTATTTTATCGATATAGCGGATGCAGCATCTCCGTTTAAACTTGGCCAAAAATGATTTCGTATGTCAGGATGTCTGTTTTCCTCTATAGGTTGCATTTCTCAACAGATTCTTGTGAAATTTGTGACCAGGTTTCAAAATTATTTAGTTACTAGTTGACCCGGTGAACATCGTTTCACCACGGATTCCCGTACTTTTTTTTTGTGTAGCCGAATCCCGTTTTTTTTTTGTTGTAAAATCGGCGCAGTCGTTCTCGAGTTTTACCGAGACAAACGAACAGCAATTCATTTTTATATATAAGACTAGCTGACCCCACGGACTTCGTACCGCCTTAGTTTCGGAGGAGTTTGGTTACAAGCACTGTGACACGATAAATTACGAGAAATTTATAAGAATCGGTCGAGCCGTTTCGGAGGAGTTTGGTTACAAACACTGTGACACGAGAATTTTATATATAAGAGAAAATGGCGGAGCTATGGGTTTCAAATAATATAAAAAACCGTTCTAAGCTATGCAAAAATAGACTAGCGAGGTCTACCAGCTCTAAAAGACTACGTAGATTTTATTAATAAGTCCGTCTTAGTTAATTTATAAAAAATAACCCTTTACCATCAACCACACCTCATGAAAAATTAACTCTTACTAGGTATTGGATATGAACAATTTCTGAACTCAAAGTTATTAAAAAAAATACGGAATACAGACTAGTATAATACCTACTGTTCAAATTGAATTTCGCACATAAGTAAACTTAGAGGTGCGAGCCGGAATCGAACCCCCGGAGGGTCGGGCATGAGAGGCGGTAGGTCGAACCACTAGGCCACCACGGCTTTTTAATTTTTTGGCAATTGGCAATTTGAATTTACCACTGAGCTTTTCGGTGAAGGAATACATCGTAAGGAAACCTGCACGCATCTGTGAAGTAATTTTAAAGATATTATGTGTGTGAAGTCCCCAATCCGCACTGGGCTCGCATGGGGACTATAATAGGACCCAAACCCTCTCGTGATGAGAGGAGGCCTGTGCCCAGCAGTGGGATGCAAATGGGCTGTAGTAGTAGTAGTTAGTACTGTGGAGACTGGCCTATTTACTGCCCTAATACTATCTAACTAAGGAATAATAGATTTTAAGTTGAATTGATATTATATTTTGAGAGATGCGCACATTACAAAGGATAGAAAAAAACTAAATAATAAAAGCTACACAATTCTACGCTTAAAATTACCTATTTTTGGAAGAGAATGTGTCAACTAACCGATTGTACTCGGCCAGTCTCCACAGTACCTACCTACTTGTAAGTGATATAGGTAGTTTTAAAAGTAATTAAAATTGACAAACAAATACGGGTTTATACAACTTAGAAGGCGCATGGATTAAGCAATAATAGGCTCTGCGTCAACGACTTAAGTGCTTCGCCGCACGCCTTCTAAGTTGTGTCGTGCTATACAGACATGGACAAAAAAAAGACAGGTGTCCGTCATTTTGATTTATTTAAAAAAAATATACAATTAACAATTCATATCCATACCTACTTATTTATTATGAATGCGAAAGTAACTCTCTCTGTCTGACGTCTGTTACTTCTTCACGCTTCAACTGTTGGACCGATTTGGATGAAATTTGGTTTGGAGATAGTTGAAGTCCCGGGAAAGGTTTTATATCCATAAAAGGCATAGGTAGGTCCCGCGGGAACTCGATAGGCGAATTCCACGCGGGCGAAGTCACGGGCAGAAGCTGGTAGTGATGATGTAGTACACGCACACTTTTTTTAATATTTTAATGGTTAGATATTATCCTATTCGGGACGGAGACAAATCCAAAAAAATCAATGATCATCGAAATTCGTTCAGCCGTCCTTGAGTTATAAGTAAATGATGTAACTAACACAAATATGTTTTAAATCTTCATATAATATATAAATGAATCGCCGTGTATTGGTCTGGCTAAGGCTCGAGAACTGGTGGACCGATTTGGTTGATTCTTTTTCAACCGACGAAAAAAAAAGGAGGAGGTTCTCAATTCGACGCGTATATATATTTTTTTTATGTATGACCACGCATATCTCCGTCAATTGTGAACCGATTTCGATGATTCTTTTTTTAATTGAAAGGTGTACCTCCAACTTGAACCCTTTTAATAATTTGGTTTAGTTCTGATGATGGGATCCATGACAAAACGTGGGAACTCCTCGAAATTTGTTAGCATGTGGATGATTTTGGCATCAATTTCAAAGACTACAGTGAGACTTACGTCCCATCGTATACATGTTTGGAAACTATAGCCGAAAAAAAAATTAAATAAAAAAATAGAACCTACTTCAAACTCTGACAGCCTGTGAAGTCGGTGTCAAGTGAACCGCCCCAAAGCTATGACTATCTTATAGTGAACTTGACACCAACTTCACAGGCTATCGGAGTTTGAAGACGGTTCTATTTTTTTATTTAATTTTTTTTGGTTTTACTCTCCTTGATTCAGAGAAGTTTTAGAAAGAAAAATTAATCGGGAAAATAACTTTGTATGGAAATCCGTGGTGATATGAAGTTCACCGGACCAACTAGTAAACAGATAGAGATAGATTATTAGTTTCTAAATGAGAATAATAGGGCTAAAGGTTAACATCGCGCATGAGTTGGTTTAATTCGATTTATTTAAATAAACTCTGTTTTATAACTTTTTTCCTGTTGACGAGAATGTACTAGTAAAATTAATGGTAGGTATGGCATAAACTGGTTTAAGAACAGCTCCATAAGTAATAACTTTGCGAATTGTGTTCAGATTCAAAATAACTGGTACTGTGCTCTCAGTTGGACGTTAGTTTGTGATCGTTATAAAACAAGATTAAGGTAAACTGTGAAGTTTTCCTGTAGTGACAAAGAGGCTTGAACCTTGACTCATAGGTTTTTAGCAAAATTGTTTATTTTCCCAAAAGAAGTGATTTTTTCATCATAGGTACCTAACTATTAAGCAGGGAGAGGGTCTCGCTATTTTGCAAAAAATCAATTAGCATTAAAAACAAACAATTCGCGTATCCCTATATGGTATAGATTTCTTCACACCTTTTTCTGTAGAATCCTACAAAGAGAAAGTAGTAGAAAAGCATCTAAGTATAGAAACCTACTACTTACTCAAATACGGGTTCCGTATTTCATAGAAAAAAAGTCTTTCTGCTGTAAGATTTTTCGATCGTCGTCGTCGATTTTTTATCGGCAGCTTTAACCACTAATTATGAATCAGAAAAAGTATCCGATGTCCTTTTTCGGGACCCCAACTATCGCCATGCCAAATTTCATCTCAATCGGTCCAGCGGTTGAAGCATGAAGAGGTAACAGACAGACAGACAGAGTTACTTTCGCATTTATAATAATATAATATAATAATATGAATTCCAGATGGAGAAATTTAGTTTATTTTCGTACACCGAAGAAGATAAGGCGAGTGTATTAGCGGAGTTCGGATACACGGAAGCGAAAATTAAAGAAGATGTCGACGCCATCTTAGATTGGTTTCAGAAACAACCACACTTGGTTGGAGGCGGCATAGGTAACTGGAGAGCTATATTTAATACTAGCTTTTCCCCGCAACTTCGTAGACGCAGAAATATTTAAATGAAAAATGACGTTTTTTCCCGTTCCCGTGGGAATTTTGCATAATCCTTTTTTTAGCGGATGCCTACGTCATAACATCTACCTGCATGCCAAATTTCAACCCGATCCGTCCAGTGGTTTGGGCTGTGCGTTGATAGATCACTATGTCAGTCAGTGACCTTTGAGTTTTATATATTTAGATAGTGGACTTACTATATCAAGGAATAGCTTTTATTTTGTCACTGACACAAAAATAAAATACTTACAATTTCAAATGATAAAGGTAATTACCGAACGAATGATTGATTAGTGATCAGGAGGATTCATTTGTAATAGTAGTATTATAATCTTAGCTTGAAATTTTCACAAATCAGGTTTGCAAAGCTGATTTTAACTATTTATCCAGAACAAACACACTTTGAGGAAATCTAGTAGGTATACTACATACATACCTACAGTTAAAAGTTAAAATATATTTTTAAATGTTTTTTTTCAATTTGGAATAAATTGCAGTTTATTTATTTATTTAAACTTTATTGCACATTAGTAAAAACTAATAGGTACAAAAGGCAAACTTATTACCATGAATAATCTTTTAAATTCAAATAGCTATAGTTGGAGCTCGCCAACAAACTCCTTCTTGTCCCACAGCAGCAATCTATTAAGGATAATCTGTAAAATACTATCTTGGAAAGAAAAATGACAATATAATCATCAATTTCAGATCCAGACATGATAGAGAAACTGCTGATCATGTCAAAAAGTTCAAGAGAGAAGACGAAACAGAGGATAGACAAACTGTACAAGTATAAAGCAATGTCACCAGACTTGATACAGAGCAGAAAGGAAATTTTGTCAAGTAACGAGAATATTTGGACGTTCTAGTAAGTTTGTAACACTTTTAATGAATGCAATCAAATAAAGCGGTAAAAAAACATGAAATAGTGGGGCAATATAAACAAATTGATAATTTTGTTCTCGACGGATTAGCGCCCTCTCTTGAGTTTACTAGTTTCTTTATTTCGCCGTGGTGTGATATTTATTTTGCTTTACAGTCGCCAAGCCATATCGACTAAGAAATTCGAATATAAACGAGTCACTACAATCCAGTTTGTAGACCCGAACCCTAGTTCATTTTACGCCGAGGAAATCTTCAGAAATTCTTATATGGTAAGTAAAAATAACGATAGCAAGTTGACTGGTAGAGAATGCCACGAGATATGAAGTCCGACTTAAAGAAAACTTAATGGACAGTTTCCTGTGCAATTAAGTAAATTTTATTGATAAAATAGGAGGAATAAGTAACAATGTAAAGAACTTACGATGGGCTCAGATTCTCAGAATGTGTTCCATGACGTTCGCGAACCAGAAATAAGGAGTGAGGACTGGGCAAAAATCGCGGGAATGCAGCCTACACACGCTGTACACTATCCGTTTACTTCTTCTGGTAAATTCTTTTACATCACCCTTGGCCATAAAGTGGGATTTTCTGCCCGCTACGCGGAGAGAAAATCTCACTTCTTGGCCAAGGCAAGACGTAAAACTTTTGACAAACCACGGGTGGTAATTCGTAAAGCCCCAGATCGCATATTTATGGCCCTCACCTTCGGTTCGGGCCACAGAAACCTGCGATCTGGGACATTTACGAATTCACCACCCTAGGTCTGTAATGTAATATTTCTGACGTGTAAAAGTGCCCCTTTGTGGCCAATTTGCTGAATAAATGATTGAATTGAACTTACATCACTTACATCTTAAAGCCGTGGTGGCCTAGTGGTTCGACCTACCGCCTCTCATGCCGAGGGTCGAGGGTTCGATTCCGGATCGAACCTCTAAGTTTACTTACGTGCGAAATTCAATTTGAATTTACCATGAGCTTTTCGGTGAAAGAAAACATCGTGAGGAAACCTGCACGCATCTGCGAAGTAATTCAAAGATGTGTGTGAAGTCGGCAGTGGGCCGTGGGGACTATAGCCCAAACCCTCTCATGATGAGGGGAGGCCTATGCCCAGCAGTGGGACGCAAATAGGCTGTAGTAGTAGTAGTAAGAACTTACATCGTTCACTTTACTTTGTTCTGGACTGAACGAAAGTACCTACATGACACATGCATTTTTTTTTCAATTACTGTTATTTATTTTCGTTCCAGATAGGTGATTTGAGAGTGAAATACGACTATATGCTTGGTGAAATATGGCTGGTCGACTTCAAAAACGTGACGCTGGGTCATTTCCTACGTCTCAACCCGATGGTAGTGCAGCGAGCTTCACAAATGTTTCAGGTACCTATGAAATGAAATGAAATGAAAGTTTATTTCACAAGTACATAGGGTAATATATAAAGGTCTTACAAGATACATACATGTGCCATAATATGTTCTGCCGGTACTGGCATGTGAAAATAGATTTCTAGAACAGAATATCAATGTTTATACCTATGCTAATGATTCATAATGTTATAAACTACACGTACAAATGGATTAAATTAAGAACCTGTGTCCAGTAGAAAAATAGTACTTTTTATAGTAATGTCACAAAATAAACCTAATAAAATAACAATGTCAAATTTGAAATAATTTTAATGCCTCTATTGTGAAAATATTTATTAACAAATATTTTCACAATAGAGGCATTAAAATTTATGTTTAAAGAACTCATCCAATGTATAAAAAACATTTTCACTAAGTCTCTTATATAATTTAGTTTTGAAAATTTGGACAGGAGATTTATTATACATTTTTATGCACATGTTGTTTGCATTTTTGTTGGTTAGTGCCAGCCGCCTAGTAGACGGTAATGCTAGCTGATGCTGTCTCTGCGGCCGGGTCGTTATCTTGTCCGAGCAGTTAAACAGGTCTAAGTTTAGTTTTACAAAAACTGCTTACAATATTTACGGCTAGGCGCAGATGTCACTCGCCGTATGATATCGCGCCATCTCTGTCGATTGTCAGACATTCTGGTGCACTCATGCAATGGTCCGCCAACAGCGGACTTGATCTGGTCGGTCCATCGCAAGGGTGACCTCCCACGTGGTCTGGTCCCTTCTTCCCTGCCCTGCACTACCCTGCCCTGGACTTCTCAATTTCACGAATTGTCCACGTCTCCGCAGCGTAAGTATAAAAATATGGGGAAGATAAGTGTTCGCACGAGCCGGGTTTTAGTGGTCTTGGTAATGTTCCTATTCCTCCATATCTTTTTCAATTTATCCATTTAGTCATCCCCATACGTCGCTTCACTTCATCAACGCAGCCGCCATTGTTTGATATTAAAGCTCCGAGGTAGATGTAGGGTGTACTACGTCACAGTTCGCAATCTTTGTGACTTCGGGCGAGTTTTTGTTGACGCGATCTACTATCATCATTTTGGTCTTTTTGCGGTTTATCTTTAAACCAAACTCAAGGCTCACGCGCTCCATTTTGAGAAGTATGTCTTCCATATGTCGAGGACTAGTTGCAAACAACGTAGTGTCATCTGCGTCGCGCAGATTTGCTATCCTGTAGCCATCAATCGTGACACCATCTGTCCAGTCTTCCAAAGTGATCCTCATTATTAGCTCGCCGAACTCCTGCACTTGGATGGAAATTGTTGGACAACACTTCATCTACCCGTACCGAGGCTGTACCATTTTCATATAGTTGTCTCAGAAGATGGATAAGATGCTTGGGAGTGCCCATTTCAAGGAGAGTGTTCCACAAAGTAGGCAATTTGACTGAGTCAAATGCTTTCGAGAAATCGACAGCGGTGAATTTAGGGATGAGTTAATTAACCATTTAGTCCTTATGAAAAGTATAAAGTTTTTACATTGATGACATTATTTTGTAATATTAACCTTACATTATGGGGTAAAACCAGAGACAATGTAATCTTCTACAATGTAATATTTAAAAATGAATTGCCGTGTGTTAGTCTGGCTAAGTGAGATTGTGGAACCAGTTGCCAGCAGAGTTTCGACAACTGCAGACGGTGGCGTCACTAAAAGCTCATTTAAAGAAGTTTTGGCTCGACTGGAATTCCTAAATATATTACTTATATATATATAATAATAATAATAATAATAATCTTTATTGAAAAAGTTTACAATTCACTGTATAAGATGGTGGCCCTGGAAACTGTGGTAGTTTAAAACTGTATTACAGTTTCCAGTTTGTGCCCTTCTTCGTGAACAATGATTGACATACTAATATTTAGATGCTAAGTAATACAAAATTTAAATAGAAAAATTAATAAATGATAATAGTAGGTAGTAGTAGTAATGTTTACATTTCACATTCAAGAATTATATTGCTGTCTTAAAATTCCATATCTTATAATTCGAAGGTAATATAACATAAATAATTGCATGTGCTTAAAATTAACGTGCGCAATTTTAGTGAGTGTGTGGTGGTGTGTGTGTGAGAGTGTGTGTGTGTGTGTGTGTGTGTGTGTGTAAGAGTGTGTGTGTAAATAGGTGTCGTGTGAGTAGGTATATGTGTACGTGTAAGTGAGCGTGTGTACGAACTCAGTTAACGGACACGAAGAGGTTTTCTGTTTCGTTATAGTCCATTGGATTCAACCATTCCAATATCCTTTTTTTGAAGGAAAAATTGGACAAAGTTTTTATTGACTTGTGTAAAGATTGAATTTTGTTGTATATGAATGGACCACAGTAATTCAAATTTCTTCGTGCAAATTTACTTTTCCATACGGGTAAAGGGCAGCTGTCGATACGTTTCTCCCGGTTAGGTAATATAGGAACGCATTTGCGGTGATAGGTACGTAGGCATTGGATAATAAATAATTTTCGAACCGAAGGTACCATTGCTAATTTATACAATTCTGTAGTAGGATAGCGGAAAGGCAGACGAAATGACACTTTGAGGAGTGCGCGTTGGGCTCTTTCTAGCTCTATCATGTGGGTTTTGGCAGCACCACCCCACGACCCTATGCAGTAATTTATAATGCACTGACAAAGAGCTTCATAAGTTCGCATAAGTAGATCCTTATCAGCGACGTCTCGTAAGTTTTTGAAAGCGTAAATAAGCTTACGTACCCTGGAGGCGGTAGTATGTATGTGCTGCTTCCATGTGAGGTGCGAGTCGATGTGTACGCCAAGATATTTTAGGCAATCTACACGAGTTAGGGAAGAGCAACCACACAGTGAAGTAGAGTTTACTCTGTTACAAGGGAAAGTGTGTATTAGAACTTTAAAGTCGTTTGGAGGTTTCATGGCTGCTGTTTTACTGAAACATATACAGTTGGTTTTACCTACATTAAGCGACAATAGGGAGTCTTCCAGCCATGCGGTAACTACTTTTAGTCCATTCTCAGCCAGCAAGCGCACCTTATCCCAGCTCTTGTGATGGAATATTAAGGCTGTGTCGTCAGCAAACATGAAAGTATCGCAGCAGGAAATGTTAATCTTACAAAGATCATTGATATAGATTAGGAATAAGGTAGGAGCGAGAGTACTGCCCTGTGGCACGCCATATTTGATAGTTACCCAGTTACTCTTGTAATTATTTACGGTAGTGCACTGCATCCTATCTGCGAGATAGTCTTTGAAAAAATTGTGGGCTACACCTCTGACACCGACAGTCTCCAAACGAGCTAACAGTATAGGTATGGACACGGTGTCGAAGGCTTTTTGGAGATCTAGAAATACCCCCAGACATTTTTCACCTTTATCTAGATAAGACGTAATAGCAGTGGTTAAGCTTAGTACAGCGTCATCAGTAGACGTTTTAGCTCTAAAACCAAACTGGGTGCAAGCCAGCATAGAATTTCGTTCCAAAAAGGCCATGAGCCGTTTGTTGACCAATTTCTCAATAACTTTTGATAGAACTGAAATAAGAGCAATTGGTCGATAATGACTAGGAACCTTTTTGTCACCTGATTTAAAGATTGGAGTAATCTTGGCACGCTTGAACAGTGTAGGAAAAACCCCCGTGGAGAAGCAGAGATTACAAAGGTGAGTTATAGGTTCTACAACAAAAGAACTACACATTTTAAGTATTTCAGAAGAAATGCCATCTTCGCCCGGAGCGCTGCTGGATCTGAGTGATATTATTGTGTGAGAGACTTCGGTGCTATTGGCAGGGTAAAGGAAAAAAGAGCAAGAGGGGGAGCAACAATTGTTGGAAATTGCTTTAGACGCGAGAACGGTATCTGATGTATTCAGTTTGTTTAGTGTATCGTCGGCTAAAGCTTTGCCAATTGATGTAAAGTAATTGTTAACTAAATTTAGAGAGTCTGCTTCATCGTTACCAATCTGTAGTAGATCAGCAGCAGAGCTATTTCTTGGGGTCATATTACAAACCTCTTTAATAACCTTCCAAGTGTTTTTAGAGTCCCTGTAGTATTTACGCAGCTGTGTCTGGTAGTATTGTTTTTTCAGGGCCTTTATTAAATTGTTACAAAGGTTCCTATACATACAGTAAGAGCTTCTCAGTGTAATATCATTAGGATCACGAAGTGAATTTCGTTGCAATTTGTTCCTTTTTTTAATTGATCGTACAATGCCCTCGGTAATCCACGGCTTAATGGGCCTTCTTTTCTTAGGAATATTCTGTACCGTAGTATTTTCCTTAATAGTTGATTTAATCTTATTTACCAGGTACTCGGCGGCTATATTGGCATCTGTTAGATTATAGTATTGCGTCCAATTTTCACTGGCTAAAGACTCTCTTATGCCACTATAGTTAATTTTAATTTTGCGGTAGGTTTCGGGAGGCTTAAAAGAATCTCCGTCGGCAATTGTTAAGAGGACAGGGCAGTGGTCAGTAAGATGATCGAATATGTGTGTAGTCCAGATCTTGTTGGATTTTACCATGATATGGTCTATGCAAGAATTGGGGCCTGCAGTAGGTTTGTCTACTCCCTGAAGAAGTCCGTAGTAATTCATTAGAGTAAGATAGTTAGCCCCGTGGCTCGATATTTGACCAGGTAGAATATTAATATTAATATCCCCGGCAAATATTATGTTTGGTGTATGAATCTTACTGAGGACATCATCAAGAGAATCAAGATAAGCAGTTGGATTACCGAAGCATGGCGGTCTATAGGAACAGATTAGAGTGTATGATTTATTGATGTGGAGTAGTAAGCAATTTCCCTCGTTGACTATTGGCTCTTGACATGTGACGTTATGTTTGGTATGTACGAAGGCCACCACACCGTCGTTTTTATTAAGATAGTTTTTGGTATAGTAGAGGTTGTAACCATTTATGTGTGGAGGAACTTTTTCTTCGCTAATCCAACATTCAGTTAGTACAAGAATATCAATGGGTGTATTGAAACTAGAAACAAAAATTAGAAATTTGTCGAGATTACAATGTAGGCTGCGTATGTTAATAGTGAGGATTGTTAAGTCATTGGTGGGGCCAAGCCGAGAATATTGAGAGGGATCTTGGAGTCTGTAGCAATTAGGGTTACTATACTGATCTATGTCATTTTGAATGGCGTTTAATTTGGTTTGGGTATCGAAAACTATAATTATATAGAGGCGTGATACGAGAGTTGGAACGGGGAAAACAATGTATGTGTGGTGATGAGCCGAAACACTTAGTGATAATGATTCTATGCTTGATCCTAGCGAGTGTTTTCTTGGTAGTAACAAGTGGGGTACTTTTATATATGTGTGTTAAAGGTGGTTTTAATGAGGGTGTGGTTGAATGATGGATAATGTAGAATATTGTGTATGTGTTTAGAATTGTGTGCGCACGGGGAATATCAATATGGAATTGACAAAATTTGTACACGGCAGTAAGAGCAGATAAAGAACATCTAGTAAGCCGGATTATTGCAAAGAAAATATATAATAAAAACATGCAACCTAGATTAAATTTGTTGATTTTCGGGCCTGATTTACCTAGTCATTTAGTATTCTTTATCGCAGAAGCTAAATCGTCTTCAGATGTAACTCGCAGCAATGGTGAGCCTTCATTTCTTCGCAGGTAGACAACTCCATGAGAGGTCCAGCAGAAACGGTAGCTATTTTCCGCGGCAAAGTCTCTTGCCAGGCGAAACAGTTTTTTATTTCGGAAGGTCAATGATTCCGAGATATATATAGGTGTTTCTTCATCGTTTAGTTGCGCTAGCTTGGTGTTTAGCTTCTTTAGAGGGTGTACCTTGTTATTGTTTTTGTAGGCTGAAAGAATACTTTCTTTCTTGCTTGTTGTCGTGAATTCCACTAAAATTGGTTTATTCTTGTCATTCTTGGTGTTGACACGGTGCAGGTCTTTGATTTCAGTAGCATCGGTGTCGACTCCAATGGCAGAACATATTTTTTGCACCGTTATCTGCAGGTCTCTTTTGGTCTCCGGTTGACAGAGCTTGGGAACATTTCTAATTTCAATCTCTTGAAGTCGGGCCCTTTTATCCTGCTGTTCAAGTCGGTTTTCAAGTGATGTGATGTACAGCAGGGTCTCTCTGCGTTCAGTTTTCAATTTAGTAAGCTCCGAATTCATTTCGTCATACTTTTGACTTAGGAAGTCTAAGGACTTAAATATCTCGGTATTTTGTTCCCGGATGTCTGCAATCGTTGATTGAATGGATGTTAATTTCTTATTTTGGTTTTCTGCGAACGTGTCGAACATTCTCCTCATTTCATTCGTAAACTCGCGCATCGTGTGAGACTCTTCACTAACAAATTTGCGTTTGTTTCCCGTCGCTAAATATATAGTTTAGTTTGTGTATTTTATAATTTACTATAGTATTATGTAGTCTATGTATTATAATATAATATAAATAAGTATATTTAGATTCTCCTTTATTTTTCTGTACATACTTATTTGTCTACTCGTGAACATGTGTCCTCTCCACTACTCAAAGGTTAGCTGGAAGAAATTCCTTGTAGGGATAAGCTCGCCTTTGTACATGTGTCTCTTCTCTGTATTGATAATTGTATTTGTGTTTTTTTTTTCTGTACAATAAAGTGTTACTTACTTACTTACTAAGGCTCGAGAACCGCTGCACCGATTTGACTGTTTTTTTTTACTCCTCGTGATTCAGAGAAGGTTTAGACAAAAACGGTTAAAATCTTAAAGAATACTAGCTTAAAAAATATATATATAAGTTTAAAAAAAAACAGTATCTTAAGTATAGTATTACACAAGTTAGAAGGCGCGCGGCGAAGCACTTAAGCCGTTGATGCAGAGACTATTACCTATTGCTTAATCCACGCGCCTTCTAAGTTGTGTCGTGCTTTACCCCAGTGCGCAATACAAAATTACGTTTAAGTTATATGTTTGTAGCCTAAATAGATAGTATCAAAAATAAATAGGTACAGACAGGTACATGAATTATAAAATATCTTTTATATTAAATTTCTAGACTTATTTGTTATTTTCAGAAAATGGAAAGTTTGTAAAATTAAAATTTTATAAAAATAACACCGGTCGATGGCTGGGCGCTGTATTTGATTCATGAGAATTAATAAATGTTTTTGTTTCAGGAGGGCCTGTCATTGAAGGTGTTTGCGATACACGTCTTAAACGCTCCTGCTATTGGTCAGCAGATATTAAATTTCTTCAAGAAGTACATGAAGGCCAAAATTATGGATCGCCTCATAGTCCACGATAGCTTAGAAGAACTGCACAAGGCATTACCGAAACAATATTTACCTAGTGACTACGGAGGCGACGATCTGAGCATGAATGAATTCAGGGGTAAGAGAATAAACCATTTAGAATGGAAAATGTAAATTTTCTACCTTGATGACGTTATGTAATCTTAATCTTACATTATGTGGATAAAATATGGACTTAAGACCTTTGGAATAACTAGATTAACTAAAGTAAAAATAGATATTTAAAAAAGATTACTTTAAAAAAAATGTTTGATCAAATCAAACATTGCAACTGTGCAATTCTTCCATTATGTAGCAAATTATGAATACTTTACAATACAAATTCTTTAAAAATGTTGCTAGTGGTAGGGCCTGGTGCTAGGTCCATCCGGGGTGGTACCACCATCTTTCTCCGCTAACCTGTCGCCAAATAGCAGTGCTCGCACTGTTGTATTCCAGTAGGGGATTAAGGCAGCCGGTGAAATGTCTAGCACAGCACAGAGGCATTCCATCTTAGGCCTCAGGGTAGTCAACGCACATCTTATGGTTTCTTAAAGGGGGATCAAAGGATTTCGGTGTCCATGGGCCGCAGTGGTCACTGCCCAGCCCACCTGATGGTAAATGGTCACTTACCATCAGTTGTGCTGTGCGCTCGTTTGCCTATACCATCGACGTAAAAAAACTTTGGCATTTATAATATTTGTAGGAATTTTCAGACACACTGCACTGGTTTGTGAATTTTATGTTTAGGAAAATTAACTACGTGTAACATAGCAAAAAGGAAACATTGTATAAAATTGTTTCTTTTTTCAAGAAACCGATTAAGTATAATATTTATTCTATTTTTGCAGATATGTACCAAAAAGAGTTTCGAAGCGAAAAAACCAAACAGTACCTACTAAAAAGCTGTGAGCAAATATCCGATGAGAGCAAACGACCCTACGAGAACGATACGTCTATGGCGGGATCGTTCAAGAAACTCGATTTAGATTAATTATAATGATTATTTTTAAGTTAAATATAGGGGAAAGGAAAAGGTTCATTTCTATGAGTTATTCGTCACACCAACGTCCATGTAAATAAGGAATAAAATTAACATCCATATAAGTGGGACAAGAGAAATATAATAATACGTACCTAGATAACAAATTAACGAATATTTATTTATATTTATGCATACCTAGTAATATTATTTCTCATTTTAATTTTAGTCTATGTTAAGCTTCTTAAACGAACCTTGTACACCAAAATTATCATTTGGTTTTATGTTCTTTTTTTTTCTTTTTTTTTATGTAGAACTGACCAGCGATTAGCCTCCATCTCACCTGATGGAAAGTGACGATGAGGCCAAAGATGTAGCTCACTGGGTCAGTAAATACCTATTCACTCTAGTCTTGAAGACCTGTAGATTATAACTGTCGGGGAAAACAGAGGACGGAAGAGAGTTCCATTCCTTAGCAGTCCGCATCAGAAATGACGATGCAAATCGCTTTGTTCTTTGTTATGTCATTTCTCTTAGCTTTATAAGTTTTGTCATCACTTTGTTAGTTGTCTTGCGTTGTGAAATATTTTCTCCAACCGTGTGAACTGAACGTTTCCAACCAAGCATCTGAAAAATAAAGTTTACAGTTGTAAGCTGAGCTGAAGCCCTTCATCTTCGCCTAGTGATTAAGAGTCCCCAGTACGCACGGCGTTGTTCAACTTTTCATACAAACGTATTTTCGCTTTTATTCCCAAAAAAGACTCTATAATTGGTACACATAATAAAATCATTATTTTGAGTGTCCTACATTAATAAATATCGTGGTAAAATAAAACACAATTAAATTACAGCCAAAAAACTGAATTTTGAAGTTTGTATGGAGGAAACTAAAATGGTCCTAGTTTCTTTGTTATTCAATTTATTACAATCAAAGTGTATTTTGGACACTAATATCTCTGCTCCACTATGACATGTAAAATTTGGTGCCAATCTGATAAGAAGTTTGCGAATTAAAACGTAACTACTTTTGTATGGAGAAAGGAGCGTACTGGGGACTCTTAAAATATAAAATCGCAAATGGTACTGGTAATAGTAATGGTATGGTGGTAGGGCCTGGTGTCTTTCCTCGCTATCCTGCCTCCAAATAGCAGTACTTGCACTGCTGTGTCCCGGTAGAGGATTAAGGCAGCCGGTGAAATTACTGGCACAGAGGCATTGAAACTTAGCCCTCAGAATGGGCAACGCATTCGAGATTTTATGGTTTCTTAATAAGATTTTCGGTATCCATGGGCCCCAGTGACCGCTTACCAAATCCAAAAAAAGCATCTTGTAGTTCAGATGTTTTGGTATGTGGTACCAGTTCAGAAAATGTGAACCCAGATTTTCAACCTCGAAAAACCCACCGGGAAATCGGTAGTCTGACTTATGGCAATAAGAATAACCGTAAAATTTTGCTTTTCAAAAGGAAACAATTTGGTTGACCTTGATAATTTAAAATACATAAATAGTACTTAATCACTCGAAATTCATTCCATTAAAACAAATTGAGCGATAAGTATTACATATTACATATTCAAATTGCATAACGTGTGACTTTTTCCACTTGCCACTGAGGAATCTGACAGATTTTGGTAATAAAAAAAAAACTAAACATTGTATTGGGATAAGTATTAAAAAAGTTACTTTGTTACTGCTCAAATCAATGTGTTTTTTGTAACTTATGTAATTTCATTTAGTTCGGCTTTTGTTGCTTACTTCACACTGAGCAGCCGCGCCCTTGGTGTGCGAGAGTTGTTTAGTTAAAGTAGCATGTTTGCCCACGGTTAATCATTTGAACCGGTTTTTATAGTCATTCTTGAGAATGTTTAAGTTCATTATAAAATAATCGAAGTTACCGGAAGACGTAACTGAATTGTTTGATTTAATTGTGCTCAGTCGAGAATCACATTTCAATCTACTCAGTTAAAAATGACTTCAAGTTTAGAAGCAAATCATATAATGAAATTTAATACCAACACACTCTCAGAAGTGAGAAAGGAGTACGATTTAAACCAATCGAAAATGAAGCAGAGTGTTGATATTTTGGAAGAGTGGATTCAAAAACAGGACCACTTTATGAAGAAAGATTTCAGTAAGTTTTAAAAATACCTAACAAATTTTAAATTCTAAGTATATTTAAAATCCTTATTGATATGTCATTCAAGAATGTTGGTTCAGAGAAGTGTTCACAATTTGAAAATGCAATTTTTATCGAAAGTATACCTAAATATTTAATCAAAAAGGCTACGAGTTTGTATGTTGCAAGTGCTTGAAGAATATTAAAAACCTATTATATTTATTAATTTCTCGAGAAGCTCAGGAATATTCTTTAGTAACTCACATTCATTCTTGGAAAGTTTAATTAATTCCATAGTTCATAGCTCACATTAATTATTAAGTAAATAAATATTTTGCAGGTAGAGAATACTTGGAACGGGTTATTATATCTACGAAAGGGTCTGTAGAGAAGGCAAAGATCAGAATTGACAAAATGTGTACACTGCGCACCATGGTTCCAGAGTTATTTAACAAATGCCATGCAAAAAATGATTTTCCTAATTTAGGAAAATTATAGTAAGTATTGTCAAGATATTGCAGGATTGATGTCCGATGGGGCCAGAAAGTTCTAGAATGTGATCCGCGAACCGGGAGATGAGCTCTCTACTCTGTAGGCTGGTGAATATTTACTAGTTAAATTTTACCGGTCTGAGTACCGAGCCTTGGGGGAGGTGGACGTAGGTATTTCGCCTTATAATATGACGATGATAAGGATTGTCAAGACATTTTCACATTTAACTTTTTCATCTCTATTTTTGGGGATCAAATTTTACCTATGACATCGACGGATTAAAATTTTTGTAACTGCCTAATGATGTTATTTGTATGGAGTCATCACAACAAACCTGTTTATTCTGTCTACCAACCGAATGCTTGCGTTTTAAAAAAATCTTTTCTCTTATTTTTAAATAATATTTTTTAGGAGTTGACGTGAAACACTATTGACAAAATAGCATAATTCACAAACAGAGCGAGAGATTGCTAAATACTTCTTTCGTTTTTTCGCAGTATAAATACTCAGTTGCCTCGAATGACTGACGACCACTATAGAATTTTTATTATACAAATAACTGACAGTAATATAACATCATCTATCCTCATGGACGCCTATAAATATTCCGTTATTGTAAGTACCCACAGATATGTTCAAGAAAATTAGCATAAGTAATTATGAAGTTTTACTACACAGATATTCAATATTTCAAAATCTAGTCGCTGCCTCTGAACGTTGGCGTAAAACGTCTAACATGACAAGATGATGATGACATGTTCTTACAATTTACAGATGTGTGAATACCTGAAGTTAAAAGATTACTGTCCCGGTTCTCGTATTATCCTGGACGTGAGGAACATCAATGTCATGGACTTAGTACTCAAAGTCAATCTACTAGACCTAAGAAATATTATGACCTTGTATACTGTAAGTTTTATTTGTATTTTTTTGTGAATTCAATAATTATTTATGAGAAGCTGTTTTCAATACCCTGCTTGCAAGGTGGAGTGCTAATTTAAGAATTTATTGAACCTTTATTGCACTAACATGAAAAAAGTACAAAAGCCGGACTTCATGCCTAATGGCATTCTCTACCATTCAACAGAAAAATAGAAAAATAGTGAAAATTTGAAAGAGAACGGGTACAAGTACGGGTCGGGTAAAATTTAGTGGGCGTACCATTGTCTCAAAGGCCGGGATTCACTCATTATTAATTAAACCAATTATTGTTTCGTTTCAGGAAGGATTTGGCTTCAGAATCAAGGGCATATACATATTGTCTGCTTCAAAAATGATTGACACTTTGGTCAGCCTTTTAAAGCAAGTCGTCAGCTCAAAGATCGGCCAACGCATACAAGTTCTGAAGTCCACTGAGTCATTGTTCGAATATTTCCCAAAAGAATTACTCCCAGAAGACTTCGGTGGGAATGAGAAATCCATTTCAAGTCTTTATGGTAATATACTACTACTACAGCCTATTTGCGTCCCACTGCTGGGCACAGGCCTCCTCTCATCACGAGAGGGTTTGGTTGGGCTATAGTCCCCACGCGGGCCCATTGCGGATTGGGAACTTCACACACATCTTTGAATTAATTCGCAGATGCGTGCAGGTTTTCCTTCACCGAAATACACAGTGGTTAATTCAAATTGAATTTCGCACATACATAATTACAGAGGTGCGAGCCGGAATCGAACCCCCGACCCTCTGCATGAGAGGCGGTAGGTCGAACCACTAGGCCACCACGGCTTTTGGTAAGATACAATATAGTAAATTAAAATGAGGTCAGGTTATATTTACTCTGTAAAGGAAAGCCATAAGAGTAAGCTTTGACCTATTGTAAAATTTGTCTACTGACTGAAAAGCAAATATAATATTTTGTAAAATAATATCACTAAAAATTGAAAATATAATAACTAACATGTCAGCACGTTTGATACAATCAGAATATTTACTATTAGACTGGACTACGTACGTGCTTTAAAATAAGATGCAATAATGAATCGCACCGTCGTCTTACCCCTAGCTCTGCTCGCACTGTTGTGGTTCCATTTAGGAGATGAGACTGCCGGTGAAAACCAGCATTCAATCTTGGTCCTCAGGGCAATGAATTCGAAATCTTATGTGGTCCAAAATGACCATTTACCATAACGTGCCCTGTGTTCATTGGCCATAACCATTTAATTGCCATTGAAAAAAATACTCTGTTATTTCCAGATGACTGGACGGAGGAACTATCTTCGGATGAGTATGTCAAATATGTAAAACAGATGAGAGATGCTCGTACTAATGAAGATCTCCGTCGTTCAGATAAATTCAACGAAGAATACATGGGAATGCCAGGATCATTCAAAATGTTGACTGTAGATTAAATAGATTTTAAAATATCGCCTAGAATAAAGGCATACGGAAAAACGGGGCATATTTAAGTAAATCTAAATAAATTGCTTCGACTAAAGGAGGGAATTAGGTATAGAAGAAACATGAACTACATAATTGATGCGAAGCAAGCGATGGCAGACGCATTGAAGAAACCGATCAAATGAAAAGATGGTCAAATAATCTTAAGTCAGAAGATTAAGACAAATGCTAAATGATGAAAGGCGAAAAGAATTTATTTCCAAATTGGAGGGAAACGGAGGGTAAAGGTGAAAGTGAATCAGAATAAACTAAAAAGTTCAATCTAGTATAAATATCGTTTCTCTGGATACATTTTTATAAACACCCAGGAAAATTCGGAACAGCTACTTTAATAATAAACTCACCTGAAATTTCTTGACAAGTAAAATCATCTGTTCCTCCCAGATCTTTTGGAAATATATTTTCTGGAAATATTTCCATCACTTCCTTGAAATTATTATAGACGTGGATCCTTGCTACTAGTTTCGGCTTCATTAACTTTTTGAACAAATCCAAGGCAGCCGTGGCGTAGTAGGGAAGATTTACCAAATGTAAACCCTTTAATTTGGGGCCAATGCACGACTGAAAGAAATAATGAGACAGTAAAAAAGACACCATCATTTCAGCCTTTACTATGAATGCCCTTCTGATCGTCTTTGCATGAGAAGGTCAGGTCAGTCCTTTTAGTATTAGTAGGAGTCAGAAACTTCCTCGCGATGTTTTCCTTCCTAGAAACATAGTATTTAAGTACTTATGTCAGACAAGTAAAGATTGCTATCATAGGCCGTGCTGATGATAGCGACATTCCACTTCAGTCAACTATTTTATCAGAATCGAATTGATTGATTGATTGATTGATTGCTTTTAATGAAATAACCAAAACCACTTATGACTAAAGCCAATTTGCAAAATATTTGTTGATGATAATATAAAAACAAATTGTGTTTTAATAACGACAGTACTATGATTACCTACCTATCCTCAGTCGTCCCAGTATAACTACATAAATATAACTTACAGTAACATAGAATACGATCTTAGATATAAGAGCAGGAGATAACTGCACAGCCAGCTGTATTGTTACATTCTCAAAGTCCAAGATACACTGCTCTCCCATGACAGTGTCATTCCAGAGTCTATAGTCAGTTATCATGAATATCACCTTGATTATTTCGATGATGGAAATGCCGTGGTATGACCTTATTCTGAAAAAAAACAGTCGAACCTTGAGCCTGGTAGGTATACTTACTGCAAACTAAAATATTCCTGAAGGGATCAGCCTTTGTGATATATCAGAAAAAATATTATTAGTTTATGTTCGATCCCTTCACACTAAGAGAAGACACGCTTACATAATAAATCAAATTAGGTTCTACAATGTGGAGGATATCACAAGTGCTGAGTTTGATTACTTATAGCTTTGCTAGCAGTACGATTTATTAATTTCAGAATATTTTAATTTAGTAGATTCACACTTTATTTTCACTATTTTAAACACAAATAAAATTGTGATGAGGTCTTCTTGTGGTTGGTGTAAAAGGCTTTTAAGTAGTTATTCACATACATAAATAAAAATAAGGGCAGGTGTTGAGATTAATGATTATTGAGAACGATATTAAGGCCAATAATACGCTAAATTTAGTTCATATAAGAAGTATTGTGACATTCAATTGATAATTTATGAATGAGAACAGGATGTTACTCCATTTCTAACAGATTAATAAGTACTTGCAGACCAATAATCACGTAAAAAGTCTTTCATTAAGGTTAATTGTTTAACCAGTATTGATATTTAGATTAATGTGTAAATAAGAATAGTTATTTGACAGTTCGATTAGTTTTAAATTGAATTAGAATCACTCGCTTGAACCTAAGTGGTTGGTACTGCAACAGGACGTGACTTATCTAAATACTGACGAAACAAATTATTTATAAGTAATGATTATTTACGTAAGTCATTTTTGAAAATAATACTTAATTAGAATTACTATTTGCTATTTCTTATTTATCTGGATTGTGAATTATCATCTTGGGAAATGTTTAAATTATACGAATGTAAATTGACTGTTGAAAAGTCAAATAGGCAACATTTTTCTCAGAGTAAATTAGCTAAGACTTCTATAAAAACTCTTTTAATTGGAGTAACAAATCTAGATTAATTATTATTGTATAATTGAATATATAACTGTTAAGTTAATTATCTTATTATTGTCGATTTGGAATTGGCGGCAACCATTGCTATGAGGTACTACTTGTGAAATCGAAAGATGGGGGATAGGAGGGAGTAGCCGCCAGTCTTGCGATAGCAAGCGATAGAAGCAGTTCAAGGAATAAAAGTTAAGTAGTTATAATTCTCATTGGGTTTTGTATAATGTAGTTGTGCTGTATAAATTGTAAAGTGTTGTTCTAGATATTGTGGCTAGGAATAGGCATATTCCCTACTTCGTTTTACCAAAAATAAGTACCGGTAGTGAACGTTCCTTTGTTGCTTTGATAAAATGTTTAGAATTTGGTTAGTATTTGTGACGGTGTAAACCTAGAGTAGAGTTATAAGTAAAGTGTTTTCTACAGAAATAAGACTGTAATTATGATCAATTGTGGGTTTATCGAAAATGAACAGAATCTCTGAGTGCAATTAATAAATGAGCATTTTATTACAGCTTTTGGTTTCTTCTTATGAATTCCCACATTCTAACACCTATTCCTAACAATTTCAGAAGGCGGGAAAATCGATCACCATGCCCAAGCGGCTACGCGAGCAATCGGCCAGCGCGGAGCGTAGCGACGACGAAGGCGGCGGCGGCGGCGAGCGGCGCGAGCAATGGCGGCCCTGGAACCCGTCGGATTCCACGTCGTCGAGCACGTCAGATACAGATGATGACTACTTTCATTCCCATAAAAGGAAACGCGGTAAGATTGTTCCATGTACTAAGCATGATGTTACTGCTAGAGCCGATGTGATACCGCTATTTGACCCAGAAAGTTCGGATATTTTTTCGTATCAATGGCTTAATAAAATCGAACAGTTAGGAGCCATACACAATTGGTCTAATGAAATGAAGTCATATTTTATGCAATCGCGACTGTCAGGTATAGCTAAAGATTGGCACTCGTCATTACCAAATTATGATTTGACTTGGGGGGAGTGGCAACGAACGTTATTAGAAGCTTTTCCTAAGAAGTTTGATTACATGGATCTGCTTAAAGAAATGATTGCGCGACGTAAACTAATGACCGAAAGTATGACGCAATATTATTATAAAAAGAATGCGTTATTAACACGGCTTGAAATATTTGGCGCCAAAGCAGTCGCCTGCCTTATCGACGGCCTGCCTTTGCATATGAAAACGGCGGCTTATGCTGGCAATTACGAGACCCCAAGTGAACTATATGCTAAGTTCCTTTCTGTTATGGAAGATCATAAAGTGAAGCCACCTCAGATTCAGTTACCAAAGTATAATTCCAAACCAACTGATACTAGGGTGGACATTAATAGCCGCGAAACTAAGAAAAATGTCTCTTGCTACATTTGCAATGCTGTTGGACATATATCTAGGCGATGCCCCAAGAATCCAGTGAATGCTGGCAAAGCTTTATGCATTCATTGCAATAAGATGGGTCATGTTTCGGAGAAGTGCTGGTACAAGCCCGGCACCAGTAGCGCGACGTCGTCTACCACATTTTCGGCGTCGGCCACGCCCGTGTCGCAACTATCTACTGTTAATTTGCTGTCTGGACAGGTAAATGACGTTTATTTCAAACAAATAAAGGTTAATAATGTTGATACTCGGGCTTATTTTGATACCGGGGCGCGAATAAATGTTGCCAATTCAAGTTTTGTTGATAAGTTGCAATTAAAACTTAAAGCATGTGACATTGTAATTGGAGGATTTGGCAGCAGTCCGATTCCGGCTAAGGGAATGGTTGATGTTGTTATCTGTTTCGATGGAATGAAATTCGAAACACAATTGATTGTCACAGACTGGTATATGAAAGATATGGACGTAATCCTTGGTCAGCCAATAATTAATGATTCCCGTGTCGAATTTACTATTAGCGGTCATACATTTACAGCAAATATGAAAAATTTGGTTTTTGATTTTCCCGAGGAACAGCAATTAAAATCAGAAATAAGATGTAAGGAAAATGTTTCCATTCCTCCAGAAAACATCATGATCGTGGAAATCACGACAAATGCTGCTCGTGATGATGTGATATACATTGAACAATCGCGACGAGTTTACAAAAACCATGATTACATAATTCCTGCTTGCGTGATCCAGGGAAAAGACGGTATTATGGAAATTTTCAATGCTTCAGGGTCACCTCTGTTGATCTCCGAAGGTCAACTTTTAGCAAGAGGACTAGTATGTATTGAAAATAATTACTCTGCTACAGAGGACAAATTAGCAACACATAGTACGGTTATGACACTAGATACTACCAAAATAAAATGTGGCAGCGAAGACCTTGAAGTCAATAAAAGGTTACAATCCCTGCTAAGCGAATTTTCGGACTGTTTTTCCACGGACACGAAGGAAATAGGCTGCACAGACAAGATAAAAATGACCATCGAGACAACCGCTGAAAAACCTGTTTGCTATAGACCGTACAGATTGTCGGTGCCGGAAAAAGCAATAGTGAGAAAAAAAATTGATGATCTCTTGGAGAACAAGATAATACAGGAGTCTTCTTCGCCGTACTCAAGTCCGATAATTTTAGTGAAGAAAAAAGGTGGCGATTATAGACTTTGTGTCGACTACAGAAAATTAAACAGCCAAACTGTTAAGGACAAATACCCTCTACCAATCATTGAAGATCACGTGGAAAAATTGTCTGGCAAGAAATATTTTACAAGCCTTGATCTGTCTCAAGGCTTCTACCAGATCCCAATGGACAAGAGTTCTATTAATAAAACAGGATTCATTACACCGGAGGGTCACTACGAGTTCCTTCGTATGCCCTTCGGGTTAGCTAACTCTCCATGTGTTTTTCAGAGATTGATGGATAAAATCCTTGGGCCATTGCGATTTGATAAAGTTCTACCATATATTGATGACCTCTTGATCCCCACAGAAAGTACTGAAGAAGGTTTAATTACTTTGAGAGTAGTCTTGGAATTAATACGTGAGGCCAAGTTAACACTGAACATCGAAAAATGTTTTTTCCTGCAAACTAGTATAGAATACCTCGGTTATGACATCAGTGCTGCAGGAATCAGACCAGCACAAAAGAAAATTGACGCGGTGGCTAAATATAAAGAGCCCACTAATGTACACGAGCTAAGAATGTTTTTAGGGCTTACGAGTTATTTCCGTAAATTCGTTGATAACTATGCCACAATTTCAAGCGACCTATACAAATTACTAAAGAAGGATACTACATGGGAATGGCAAACTTCACAACAAGTGGCATTTGACCGATTGAAGGGAATTCTTACTCAAAGACCAATTTTAGCATTATATGATCCCAAAAGAGAAACAGAAGTGCATACAGACGCTTCAAGCAAGGGTGTCGCAGGAATATTGCTACAGAAATATGGTGAGGTAATGAAACCCGTAGCATACTTCAGTCGGAAGACTAGTAAAGAGGAAGCACTTTACCACTCATATGAGCTGGAAACTCTGGCTGTAGTGGAGTCATTAAGAAGATTCAGAGTTTACCTAGCTGGTATCAAGTTTAGAGTAATTAATGACTGCGTAGCGGTTAGACAGACATTTGAAAAAAAGGATTTATTATCTAGAGTGGCAAGTTGGTGGCTGAGTATACAAGAATATGATATGTCAATCGAACACAGGCCTGGCACAGCACATCGCCACGTAGACGCCTTGAGTAGGACGCCGATTGACAGTGAACCTACCCATGTGCTTGTATTAGATTTATTAGATTGGGTTGTCTGTCTTCAAAATAAAGATAGTGAAATTCAAATGATAAAAGAGAAGCTAGAAAGAAACATAGCAGATTCTGAAATAAGGAATAACTATTGTTTACAGGAAAACAAAGTATACAGAAAAATAAAAGATGGCGTGTTAAGAATAATTGTACCCAAGGCAGCAAGGTGGAATGTTATGAGGAAATATCACGATGATGTCGGACACCCGGGTCTAAAAAAATGCGATGCATTAATAAAGGAAAATTGTTGGTTTTCAGGCATGACACGTTTTATTAGAAAATACGTCAATGCTTGTATAGATTGTTTATACAAGAGAGGGCAATATGGCAAAGTTGAAGGCAGTCTACATCCCATAGAAAAACCTGCTGTGCCTCTAGACACCATTCACATTGATCACTTGGGCCCATTCTGCAAGAGTAGTACTGGCTATTCTTATTTATTTGTCATGGTAGATTCCTATACAAAATTCATATGGGCAATTCCTACGAAAACGACAAAGTCAATCGAAGCGGAAAAGTCACTTGAAGATGTTTTTAAGTACTTTGGATACCCGAAACGCATAATATCAGACAGTGGGGCAGCCTTTACTAGCAAACGGTTCAAACAATTTTGTATAGCCAATCAGATAAAGCACGTAGTAAACTCAGTAGCTTCACCCAGATCAAACGGTCAAGTGGAGCGTTATAACAGAACGCTTCTGGAAGCCATTAATAAAAGTACTACTGAAGAACGTAACTGGGATCAGTGCCTTAGTAAAGTGATTTGGGGAATGAATAATACTATAAGTGCATCTACAGGTTTCCCACCTTACCGTTTAATGTTTCAAGCGAGACGTTCACGCTTTCAAGGACTGTCTTCAAATGACAACGATAGTATCGAAACTGCATCTTCGAATGCTAATGCAGCATCAGATAACTTGAATAAGTTAGCACTGTCCATGAAGAAACGATTTGATAAAAATAGAAAAAAGCCTACTAAATATAGTGTGGGCGATCTAGTACTTTGGAAAGGAGCACAGAGCAAAGACAAAAATGCAGTTAGAAAATTAAAGGAGGGATATAGTGGCCCTTATAAAATTAAGAAGATCCTTGGTAATGACAGATATATAATTACATCGATAAAAGGCCTGAAAGGTTATAAGAAGTATCAAGCAACGGTCGCATCGGACGTTTTGAGAAGACTAGTAAATGAAGATGTTGAGAGTACAGAGTCAGATGAGTCCAATATCGACAGTACCGAAGAGCTCATCGATCTGTTAGAAGGATAAAAATAGATTTGAATGAAAATTGCGGGAAAAATGTGAAAGGTAATTATTTAATTGTTGTCAATTAAAAACCATTGATTTTAGGTGAATAGATATGGCCGTCGTTGTGAAGATGGAATTCCAAAGTCATGTTACTGAGGCCGTCAGTCCGGACGATGAAACATTCGAGATCGTAGCAAAGGCCGTCTGCAAAGGACGATGGAAAATCGGGTTTTATGGCAGTCTGTGTATTCAAACGTGTGGCCGTCATATAGTGGTTATGACGATGAATATTAATGGAAAACAACAACAACTTACTTCCCCATTCTCATAAGAAGGCCGTCTGATTAGACGATGACAGATAAAAATAAAATAAAAAGGTGAAAATAAATATATTAGTATAGTAAATCCATGCTTTAACGTTATAAGGAATGCAATTATCCAAATTAAGAAGCCTTATTACTTTGTTTCTTTATAATGATGATACAAGTATTGATGATATTATCCGCAACCAATTGCAGGTTATTAAGAATAGATCAGGTGTAGCTAATAAAACAGAATTTTCATCTGGCTATTCTTTTTCTCTTCTTTTAATTAGTCTGAAGGTCCTACTGTGTAGAGTATTTTGGAATGGAGTTGTTAAGCACTAATTTTGTTTCAGAAAATAGAGCACTAGAGCATAGAGGGTCCTCCTGCTGCTGGCTGCTACGCAATCGTGGAAGTACTGCGATACTGATGAGTAAATAATGATTTTATGTATTACGTTAGCAGTAATGTAGACATTTAAATAGTTTAAGTTTGATTTTTTTTTCGTATTTAATATTTTTGTCATGCGATTTATTCTTTAATTTGCTAGGTAGCAAATTTTGTCAGGATGGACGAACTGTTGAGATTAATGATTATTGAGAACGATATTAAGGCCAATAATACGCTAAATTTAGTTCATATAAGAAGTATTGTGACATTCAATTGATAATTTATGAATGAGAACAGGATGTTACTCCATTTCTAACAGATTAATAAGTACTTGCAGACCAATAATCACGTAAAAAGTCTTTCATTAAGGTTAATTGTTTAACCAGTATTGATATTTAGATTAATGTGTAAATAAGAATAGTTATTTGACAGTTCGATTAGTTTTAAATTGAATTAGAATCACTCGCTTGAACCTAAGTGGTTGGTACTGCAACAGGACGTGACTTATCTAAATACTGACGAAACAAATTATTTATAAGTAATGATTATTTACGTAAGTCATTTTTGAAAATAATACTTAATTAGAATTACTATTTGCTATTTCTTATTTATCTGGATTGTGAATTATCATCTTGGGAAATGTTTAAATTATACGAATGTAAATTGACTGTTGAAAAGTCAAATAGGCAACATTTTTCTCAGAGTAAATTAGCTAAGACTTCTATAAAAACTCTTTTAATTGGAGTAACAAATCTAGATTAATTATTATTGTATAATTGAATATATAACTGTTAAGTTAATTATCTTATTATTGTCGATTTGGAATTGGCGGCAACCATTGCTATGAGGTACTACTTGTGAAATCGAAAGATGGGGGATAGGAGGGAGTAGCCGCCAGTCTTGCGATAGCAAGCGATAGAAGCAGTTCAAGGAATAAAAGTTAAGTAGTTATAATTCTCATTGGGTTTTGTATAATGTAGTTGTGCTGTATAAATTGTAAAGTGTTGTTCTAGATATTGTGGCTAGGAATAGGCATATTCCCTACTTCGTTTTACCAAAAATAAGTACCGGTAGTGAACGTTCCTTTGTTGCTTTGATAAAATGTTTAGAATTTGGTTAGTATTTGTGACGGTGTAAACCTAGAGTAGAGTTATAAGTAAAGTGTTTTCTACAGAAATAAGACTGTAATTATGATCAATTGTGGGTTTATCGAAAATGAACAGAATCTCTGAGTGCAATTAATAAATGAGCATTTTATTACAGCTTTTGGTTTCTTCTTATGAATTCCCACATTCTAACACCTATTCCTAACACAGGATGATGACTGCAGAAAGATACCGTGGAATGACCACAGATGAGTAAACTCAGGCTAAGGCGTGCTACCGCCGTACAAAGAAGATGCATTGCCAGAGCTTCGTGTCCAAGGTAAAATATTTTCTTTTCTTACCTGAATATTGTAACTCTGTGGTTCTCACGCGTTTTTTTCGGTAATACAATCCAATGACCACTCTTTAAATGCATTTTCAATTTTGCTTCCATAGGATCTCTGTTGTTTAATATTTCCATTTCGTGTCTTACGGATAAATAATTAACCAGCTTCTCTTTCACCTTTTCTAGATTGAATTTCCTCATAATTAGAAGTCTTGTTATCAGTTGATCATCTAAGTAAATAAAACCACTTTAATGGCGAAATGGTAAAGAACAATCTTTCACGGGAACATGGTAGTTAAAACATACTAAAACAATGCTTTGACTTGCCCGTGTCTACCTTCGAGACCCATCATCGGTGGTACCATATACAATTATTGCACTGTCATCCATTCTATTCTAATAATAAGTCTGTAGAAAAAGTCGCGTCTGCAACTTGAAAATTAAAAGAAATATCAAGTCAAGGGGACTATATAAACGATACTGAACACAAAATTACGATTTTTAGAAAAATTGTCTGTATGTATGTTTGTCCGGATTTAACTCAAAAACTACAGGACGAATTGCAACAAAATTTGGTATGTGGGTAGTTTATAACACTGGTCAACATATAGGCTACTTTTTATTCCGGAAAAATTGCATTGTGACTGCAGGAATGCTTTTAACGAATTCCACGCGGACGAAGTCGCGGGCAGAAACTAGCCTTCTTCATAATAAGTAATTACCAAGTTTCATCATGATGCGATATCTAGAAGTGGGTGAAAGGTAGTAAGTTACAAGACCATTTTAATAATAATATTACCATTATAAATTCATTTTAAAAATATAATTTTCCCTCTAAAGACAAAAAACTTACGCAAATCTCCTTCATGTAGTAAATAAGTTTTATTCTTACACCATTCCTGAATATTACATATCATTTCTGTCAATGAGTTAGGAGCAATTTTTAGTTGCTTGAGAAGGTTTTCTAGCGCTTCCTCATCGGAATTTAGTAGTAATTTAGAATTTATGGACATCATCATCATCATCATCATCATTTCAGCCGATAGACGTCCACTGCTGGACATAGGCCTCCCCCAAGGCGCGCCACTCAGACCGGTCCTGTGCCACTCGCATCCACCGCGTTCCCGCGACCTTTACAAGGTCGTCACTCCATCTTGTTGGAGGCCTACCGACAGCTCGTCTACCGGTTCGCGGACGCCACTCCAGGACTTTCTTGCCCCATCGGCCATCAGTCCTGCGAGCAATGTGCCCCGCCCACTGCCACTTAAGGTTCGCAATTCTTTGGGCTATGTCGGTGACCCCAGTTCTACTGCGGATATCCTCATTTCTGATTCTATCACGCAGAGAAACCCCGAGCATAGCCCTCTCCATTGCCCTCTGGGTGACCTTGAGCCTTCTTATGAGGCCCATCGTAAGCGCCCACGTCTCGGAACCATAAGTCATCACTGGCAACACACACTGGTCGAAGACTTTCGACTTAAGACTTATTTATGGACATATCTGCGTCAAATTTCTGAAATTCAGTTATAATTCAAAAGATCAAAGCTACCATCATCACCATATACACGCTCTTCTGGGCACAGGCTATACAGTCCTATGGGTTCATTGACATTATTTGAGATACTTCACCGAAACAAGAAGCAGAATTTTTACACAAAGGTGTACCATGATTGAATGATAACATTAAACTTCCTTTAATTTTCCCTCCTTTCTGTCTTTAAATTCATGGAATTTTCCCTTTGCACTTTTTACACACAAAAACACACGGGTTTTTGATATATAAATAGATAAAACAAAAACAAATAAAGTGTAAACAAGGGGACATTATTTATTACTTACTAGGCGAAACATTGTCGCTGTCATCAATGACACAAACTGAATAGGACGAGATGGGTGATAGGACTATAATGAGAGTACAGTAACATTCAGAAGTGTAGCCAATAATGTAGAATTTTATTGTGACAATTAATTTTAATCTCAAAGTAAAAACTCTTCTGGTATTCCGGCAGTCGTGATGTTTTCCTTCGTCGGAAATCTCAGCGGTAAATTCATAAGTAATTTGGCACAAAAATTAGCAAACTCACATTTGCGATCCGGGTTTGAATTGAACCCCCGACCCTCTTCATAAGAGGCAGTAGGTAGGTTATTTCTCACTAGACCACCGCGGCTTTTGACACAACGTGTTTTAACTTACCTATTTTACCTTATTTTCTATTGTAGCACTTACATTACACAATCATTTTACATACGCCTGTGACAAAAGTTATATCAGTTTTGATGGCGATTGTCTAAAATAAATGAGCTATTAACCGGCTAAATGAGCAGTTGCCGCTAATGTGCGGTGTTTGCTGTCACGAACAATACAACCTGTAATTCCGGGTTATTCGACATTTCTACCTAATAATCACGCGTGGAAGCACTATCATAATGTGGGTTGCTGTTTTGGTGAAATAACACGCGAATAGGCGACATTGCCAGTTTTATTGGAGAGATAATCAAATTAGAATATTCCTACAGATAGATAAAATCCAAGTTAGCTAGGCTACCCCAGCCCAGCTTCCTAAAATAAATCCTTTATGTATTGAGCATTATTTTGCAAAAGTCTTTGTCCAAAAAGGTCAACAGTACCGATGAGGCGTGCCCGAGAGAGTTATTAGGTACCCTCGGCTTTGTCTGTGATCAATTGATCGTGCCACTGTAAGTACATTAGGCGTAAATAAGCATTGTTTTGGTTAATACTGTTACCGGGCTGCCTTCAAACAATAAGAATAATGGCATCCGCAGAATGCATCTCGACTTGAGGACACTAGGCGTACCTACTAAGTAATTGAATTTCATCCTTAGTGCTCCGCAAAGAATTTGAAAGGATTCATGTTACGTTGCAACTTTAAATTTCTATCTACTAATTTATTACAATAACACCATCATCGTCATCATCAATATTATCATTGTCATCGTCATCATTTTCACTAACATCATTATCATCATCATCATCATCATCATCACCATCGTCGTTGTCGTCGTCGTCGTCGTCGTCGTCGTCGTCGTTGTCATCATCATCATATAATTAATTTTATGTCTATAGATGTACTAACCGGCAGACAGCTCGCCTTCAGGAAATTTTGTAGAATGTCGCCTATTGACATTTCACTATACTCAGGCGTCACCAATGCGTTGTCGATCTCTGACGGGGTCTTTCTTGACCATTATTACGTACGTTATTATTTAAAGTATATTTAAATATCGGGATAAAGGAAACCAATAAAATAATTTCTCCACAAATAGTAAATTAAACTCCATCAAAATCCTTTCAACACTTAATAAGATATATCGTCTATCCCAATTTGTGATATACTTACAATTAAATAAAAACATATTTTTCATTCCTCGATACTAGAATAACTTTTCAATATATTTCCTAGACTCACAAGAGCTTGTGAAAAGGCATTAATGATATTTTTCCTTCCTAGGTCGTTAGTTTTTCCTGGCTGGCTTTATGAAAAATGCATCAGGAAGTTTCAATTTCCAATCCAATTTTATCCGCTATTTGTTGCAACAGCATACCTATTAAGGCTGTCTTTACAAATTACAGCTTGATGTTGTAGAAATAAGCTGTGGTGGTTTAGTGGCCCTAGTGGTTCGAAGTTGGGGGTTGGATTCCGGCCCGCGCCTCTGAGGCAGTGGGACGTAAACATTTTGCATGGTTGTGGTGGTACTAACGTAATTAATCGTACTTCAAGACGTAAATTCATTTCTGACGTGTAAAAGTGCCCCAATGTGGCCAATTTGCTGTGATTTGATTTGACTGTCTTAAGAACAAAAGAAGAGGGGTGGTGCAAAGTTTTTTGGCTCAATCATTTTCGTCACTTATTTCGTATTTATACCGGAGCAAGACCCTAGACCGGTGGTAAAATCTGGAAATTTACAGCCAAGCACCGTTCTTATTGGCATTCTAAGTGTACCGGTCACATACAAAGTATTTTTTAAGTATCAGAAGGTCTGCTTAATGAAATTAAGCGAAAGAAAAATGGAAAACAATACGGTGTCAAGCAGGATTTGAACCTGCACTTCCAACTTCACCATCGAGGGCTTACTTGAAGTACGCTAATTAGTCTAATAAGTCTAAGAAAAAGGATGAGATGCCAGAAACCGCCGAACTATCAGTTTATTGGCCAGCCTCACGTCCGGACCATAAGTAGATTGTTTCCAGCTTGATGGCCGGCCGCAGCAACATTCTCGACTACGTGAAACGACCTAAGTTGCACTGCGAACGGTTTTCGGACAACTTTTAGTGATTCCGCTTTTTCTAGTACCTAAGTAAATATATAATTACTCAGTGCTTACATGAAAAAATCTCCTAAGAAACAAACAGCAGAAAAACCATAGAGGCAGGATGAGTGTCAGGATTTAATATATAATTATGGACAATATTTATTTCCTTCAAATTTAGTCATTTTCCAAACGATTAAATGAAATCAGTGTTCACGACTGAGTACAATTTAATTCTAGTATACCATGAATATACCTAACTTTGACTCAATGTATGATTAATTGTTGTGTGCTTATACAATAGGTTTAGAGCATGCAACAGATATAATAAAAATCTAATCAGATGAAATGGTAAAGCATGTGCAATTACGCAAGCTATAATGTCTTGGTAACTAAATACGACTAGGTATAATTAACATTGAGTATAATGCCTTTAATATTACTTATTTAAAAAGCATTTAATCGGGTCTCGCATGACGGACTTCTTAGTTAGCTATCTCGGTACTGCTTTTCTGATCACATGGCGATTACTGCTGGAGTGCCTCAGGGAGCAGTTCGTTCCGCCACTCTTTTTCTGCTATATGTAAATGAACTGGTCGAAGTGGTCGAATCTGGTGTTTTTGGTAGCACAGGCTACTTGGTAGTCACGAAATTTAATCTCTCTGAAAGTCCATGGTCAATATTTTGAGCTTAGCCTAGCAGCGTGTCGGTTCAACATCGACATCGAAGAGTATCAGAGCGTTGCTGCCTTTAAATAGGTACTTTACCAGATGAATTTTGGTAACTAGGTATTCACAGAAGATAAATGAGCTGGTTCTTCTTCTTTCACTTTCACAGTCGATACACAATTCATTCCTGTTAATTCGTACTAAACGCTTCGCATCATAATTTCTTATACGGATTGCTATTTTAGAGAAATCAGAGCACACTAGATATGAAAAAAATCGATTCGGTTAGAAAATTTTAGTATACACAAGACGCTCGTCCCAACTTATTAGCATTGTCATTATTCGTGGCTATGTCAACCTATTTTGCATTAATAAAATCACAGGTGGGGCGAAATGTCTCTTCTTTGGTGTCTAAACTTAGTAATGATAGCACACCGTCATTCAGAGCACACATCAAAAAACTTAATAATAAATACTTAAGAAAGGGTAACAGAAGAGACTGGGGAAGAGGAGTCCCGATCTGCTAAAATAATGGCGTATCCAGCTCTCGTACCTACCCCGCGCCAGCATTTTTAAGAGATTACAAGCGTTGACCTACTGTACCTGTTCTTATACTGTGTCATGTCATAGTATTCGATGTATGGGGTATAGTCGGAATTCTCCGTTCAAACCAGCACCTCATTTATCGAGGACCCGTGTCAAATTTGAAAGAAGTAACGAGCCTAAATTCAAAGGGTGTTGCGGCCCTATACCAACTGAAACAAGATACGACACAGTATATTTTATTCAGAGTCCTCACACGGTACAACATATTTTTAAGCCCTTGGGGTTTTGCCCGTGTCACGATTTTAGACGAACCTCGTGGATAGTACCTTTTCGTCATGTTTATTCATGGTTTCATCTGCCTGTGATGCGCTTCTGGGAATCTCTTAACTGAAATGACAGCCTAGTGGTTTGACCTACCGCTTCTCATGCGGAGTTGGGGATTCAAACCCGACTCGCACCTTTTTATTTACTGAGGTACTTACGTTTCCCTATGATTTGGGGAGGGGGGTGACGTAGACCTACCTCTCATCTAGTAGCTCGACTGCTCGTTTTCCCCTTATCATATATAAAATAAACTAGTCTAATGCCGGCATGTAACAGTCCGCAAACATATAAATCGGCACACGACGCACGTTTTCAGGAAACGGAACATTCCATGCCAAATAAACTATTTTTATTCTCTTTTTATCGCTATTTTGAAGCATCGTGAGGCACTTTTACGTCCCTAAACGTTATTAAGGCGACCATCAAAAAGAAAAAATTTAAACCCTCCGGAATCTCCGATAAACAACAAAGCTACAGTAATAAAGCTTTATAATGATGTAGCTGTAATTTAACATTTATTAAAATACTTTTCGTGTATTCAGGAAGGTTTTTATTGCAAAAGTAACAATATAAGACACTTTGAGTGGGTACTATAAATATAAAAGTTTTATTCCCTTTTCCTGTTGAAGTTTTTAACGGCTTGAAGTTGGAAAATAACCATTTCCGTTTTACCGTTTAATTAAGTGAAAAGTGTTTAAATACCCATACCGTAAGATCTAAAATAAATAGAGATCGTAAAATAAATGTATTTACATCACTCTTGGCCGTAAAATGGGATTTTCTGCCCGCTACGCGGATAGAAAATCTCACTTCTTGGCCAAGGCAAGACGTAAAACTTTTGACAAACCACGGGCGGTAATTCGTAAAGCCCCAGATCGCATATTTATGGCCCTCACCTTCGGTTCGGGCCACAGAAACCTGCGATCTGGGACATTTACGAATTCACCACCGTAGGTCTGTAATGTACTATTACAATTCTCTGTTATGAACAAGTATATACATGGATCTGGAAACCCAAAATAGATCGCTACATTTGGATCCTAGAAAAAATCAGAATGCTATATTAGTACAAAAAATGCGAATACGTAGGTAAGTTATTTTTACTGTACTAATTTGCACCTTTCAATATTTTTCATTTACACAAAAGTTTTAAAAGACGGCGAGTACTGTAGATCGCGCTACTATATACATTGTGGAGAAACAAAGCCACAGACTGTAGACACACAGACACACACATCAAACTTAAGTACCCCTATGTGTCAGGGTTAATACGCCAATTTTTATTCTTCGAGTCCCGTTCGGGGAAAACTTTGTGTGATGAACACGAATGTTTGTGCTCGAGTCATGGATATTTATGTATGTATGTATTTCTCTATATAATTATTTATATCGTTGTCTAGCACCTATAGCACAGGCTTTGCTTAGTTTGGGTCTAGGTCAATTTGTGTGAAATTTTGGCCGATATTCGTCCACCGCTGAACTGCAGTAGAATCTTTTTTATCGCTACATAATTCCTGCAACATGCCAAATGACAATGTCGCGCACAGTTCGGTAGTCTGGCGACTAACACAGGGTCAGAACGCCCTGTGAAATAGGTGATCGGTGACCCGGAACAAGTGGACCTATTCGATCGCCGCCAGGGCTCCATCGGAAAAGGTTCCAGGCGATAGTAGATAAAAATATATCGTTTAGTGTACTATCTATAACAACGCAGGCGCTTTAGTAAATGTGTCTTCATTTTCGATATCAAAATTGGGATGACGACAGTGTCAAGAAATCGAAATTCTAATTAGTCCGTCAGTCAGGTAATAAAAAAATATTGGACACGTATTTTTTGTTTTATCAAATTAACAAAGAATGACTAAGTTAAAACGCATTAAAGTTGGAGAGTGGGGGCTAACTACGTCACCGTTAGGTATAAATCGTACCTAACCGTGACGTCACGCGACATCTCAACTCAATACTTATATCTCCGTATAAGTTCGATTACGTGAAAAAAGAAAAAATCGTGTCCAATTACCTTTCAATAATCTTCCTGATGGACTAAGGAAAAAAAAGTTGTCGTCATCCCTATTGCATTGAATGAAGAACGTCGGTTTTTGTTCGAGGGTAAAATTAGTGTAATTTTAGGTAAAGGTGCACAGAGTCAGAACAGATGCAACAAATCGATGTCTAACTGCTTGCTCTTAAATCTAATTTTATTCTATTTCGCCAGACCAAAGTTCGATGGCCCAGGTACTTATCTAAAAAATAAAAATGTGTCGCCGTATGTTAGTCTGGCTAAGGTTCGAGAACTGCTAGACAGATTTGGCTGATTGTTTTTTGGTTTAATCCCTGGGCTTCTGGAATGGTTTAGAAATAGAAAAAAATGGCAAAAGTGTAAAGGAACAGCTAAAAAAAAGACCAATAACTTTGTGTAGAAATCGCCTTCGGGTGATACGAACTTCACCGGGCCAACTAGTTACGAATAAGAAACACCGCCCACTCTAACCCATAGATAACGTTGTGTGTGAACGCATAAAATCGACGGAACCTCGCTAGAAAACAGTCACTTTATGTACAACCTACTCTGATACAAGCAATCTTTGCCACTAGTTTCCTTTCAGAAGAAATTGCCACCATTGTGCTCCACACAAAGGATTGCGAGTAAAAGAGTGATAGTAAAGTTAAACTTTGCCCGAAGCTCTAAAAATATTGCGTACTTGGATCTGATTAAAACTCTTGTGTATCTACAGATCTGTTTTGCATTCTATCAAGCTTTTAGTTTATAATTCCAAATTGATTTTTGTTACTAGCGCTATTTTATGTCAGTCTATCTTCTAAGGTGTCTGTTATGTGATAGGTCGATACTAAATCACAGTTATGGTGTTTCGGGACACAGGTAGGTAAGCCTAATACTCGTAGTTCATTTGCCAGAATCCTCAAGTGATAATTAAGTTATTGTTTCTCGAATTTTATTTATCATAAGAAAGGAAAAATAAATGAAAGAAAAATGGGTAGGCAAGTATTTATTTGGCACATAGGTAGGTACTTTATGTTTTGGCACATAAAAAGTCTCAAATTAAAACTATCGATTGTTTAAATACTTATTTAAACGTGAAGTTTCGGAATTCGCAGTCCCTATTCCCAAGCAATCATAACTGTAGTCATAATCATAGTCGTTAATATGAAAAGAAAATTATAAAACAAAACGAATCTGTCACTGTTTCACAAAAACGTATTTAGAAGGTGAAATACGAAAAGTTAATGAATGAGCATTTGCAATTTAACTTCCTAATAAAACTTTATTCGTGACAGGGCTCCAAAAGTTTTTTACGCAGTCGTACGTATATTTAAATCTCGTAAATAACAAAAGTTAAATTTATGTGGACGGAACGAGTTTTATAATGTTCTTGTCAAGACATTAAAATGGTATTAGTACGAAAGTGGTGAAATTATACATCTCTCGACGAGTGGAAGACATCATAAACATAATTAAAATTCATATTTTCAAAAAAACAAATGTCATATAAAACAGATTCCGTGATACCATCTGAAGAGCTGATTATTTTCAAATAGCTGAATAAAATTATTAATATTATAAGTATTTCATATTCTTTAAAACATAATGCACTCACCTCCCATAAAAAAAATCGAATCGGTTCAACTATAATATTGCAAAGCTACGATGTTACAGACAGAAACAAAAAAACACAACATTTATACTAAGATACACACACACAACTCACTCATACACACACCTCCTTTTTGCATCGAGAGTCATATTATGATAAACCCAGTGCGAGGTGGGTCTCGAGTCATTCCCCCCCTGAATGGCTACCACCGCAAGTCTAGAGTAGTACGACAAGCTTTAGATCAAAACTGGCCTTGAAGGTAAATCTCGGAAGAGGCCTATTATTCAGCACAGGAAGTTATCGGCTGATTCCATGATGGTGCTAAAATTCCACAGTAACAGTTTGATTCTGAATATCCAACTCATGATCCAAAAGTCCTCTTCAATGTATCATTTTGCCAATTAAATTATCCATGCATTATAATCAAAAACAGTCAACAGTTTTGTTTGATCCACAACAAAAGAGCCGAATAAACATATGTAGATTAATTGAAACGGCTAAAAATATAAACAGTCATTTGTTAATAGCATAACAAAACGGCCCAATATAGATAATAAGGCGATGTTTTGTTTCGTCCTCATGTTGTTGTGATTGCGCGAAACAAAACTGTTGATTTAAAAAGCAAAACGGGGAAAATACTTCTAAATCCCGCATGAAACCCGTATGAAATTCACTTATTAGTAAGGATTCATAATCAGCCGGAGAAAAATGGCCCATCGAAACGGGTGCCCGAACAACGCGGGCACCCGTTTGGCGCTCAGTAAATTTGACAGGAGGCGTTATTAGCATATTGGAACGTATTTTCTAATGTCAATTTTCTCCATATACGAGTATTTTGACATATTCAGTTAGGCACTGTTCGTCCATATGTTATTATAGGTCAATCAAATGCTTATTGGCAAAGATTAAAGGCAGTATGAAACAACTTTTTTTTAATAAACCTCTTTTTAATATTGCCACATTTAAGTCCATTTCCGTTGGAATGGAGGCAATATTGGTTTTTCAATCAGCGAGGTGAGGTTGGTTAACCAATGATTTCGCTTTAAACGAGCATTTATAATAATGGGCTTTTCTCCGGATCGAACGCGATCGAGCCCGCCGGTTGATTGAGCAGAGCTTTGTGTTTGCTTAAATAATTTCACCGTTTGTTCACTAAGTAAGTAATTGCACATTTTAATTTTCTGGCTAAAGCGGAAAAACTAAAAGTAGCATCTAAACAGCAACCGTCATGACAAAACAATAGGGTGTTTGTATCATGGATAAGTTACAATTCAAATAACTTCTCGGTGTAGACAAAGATATTTGAAATCATGATGTCATGGGGGCCAGTCTTCTTCCCTATCCTTCTATCCCATCTTCCCTAATCTCATATCCCCTATCCTCCCTTATCCCATGCACCCTATCCTCCTCCCCTTTCGAGATCGGCAACGTATTGGTGACGCCTCTGGTGTCAAATGTCTATAGGCGGCGGTCACCACTTACCACCAGATGGACCGTCTGCCTGTTTATTAAACTTTTTTACATGAAAAAAAATACATTTTCATAATTGGAAATGAACCCTCGTGATGAGAGGAGGCCTGTGCCCAGCAGTTGGACGCAAAAAGGCTGTAGTAGTACTTAGTAGTAATTGATCATTTCCAATTAGGCCCCCGTGACATCATGATTTCAAATATCTTTGCCTACACTGAGAAGTTATTTGGATTGTAACTAATCCATGAGACAATCACCCTATTGTTTTTTCATGAGGGTTGCTGTTTAGATGCTACTTTTAGTTTTTCCGCTTTAGCCAGAAAATTAAAATGTGCAATTACTTACTCTTCAATTTCAAAGCAGAATTTACCAACCTTATTCACATAAAATGTATCCACCATCAAAAATATCGGCGTTGAAATACCAATACCATTTTAAGTCACTTGGTGAATACCGTGTAGGTATACGAAATTTTTTCAATCAAAATTATTACAGCCACTACCACTTGTAAAAGCCTCGAAATTTCCAATGTACTTGCTTCGAATTTACGCGTTATTTATTGTTCAGAACCACCGAATAACGGCAAATGTATCCTTATACTCCATTTTGCCCTGCTTCCTCTCAGGTAGGAAACTAAGTGGTTAGATCACTTTAGGCATCGTCGCAAAGAAAATGCTTCGTTAAAATTCATGAGAAGCAATTGTTGAGTTTCCCCGCGAGTTGAGTGATATTAGATTTTTCATTTGCCCCTACGGCTACCCTTTGGAGGGCTACATTCAATTTTGATCTTTATGATGAAGGAATTTGCTCAGTAAAGTCATGCGGGTTCGTTGTACTCGTAATTTTAAGCGGTTCGGTTGTCTGCACTTTATTTTGGTAGGTACGGGTGTTTAACTAGATGGGAGTCAGGTGTAAGCTTTGTTTTACTTTTCTTTGATATTTTAGCATTTTGTTAGAAGTAACTGAAACGTAGCGGAGTAAAGTAGGTATAACCTTTATATTTTTTTCTTTACAACAGAGAAATAACAGAAAAATACTAGAGATTTATTTACGCTTTAAAAATGAAGTCTTTATTTTATTTTATTCGGAAAGCTGACTGCCTTAAAGAAAACATGCACTTAAATTAGTCATCTACAAGCAAATTATAAGCTTCCACATATATGATGCGTATGTAAGATAAAAATGTTCGTATAAATAGTCTTGAAAAATGAAAACTTAAAGAAGCGAATGCCCTGATTTACACAGCAAAGAGATTCAGCATAAAAAGTAAACTTTAAATACTTTCAATACTAAATACCTACCATCAGTTTAAAATGAGTCGACGTTAACAATTTTGTGCCATAATCCTGTGATGTTTTAACATGTTGTCTGTTCTTTTTATAATAATTATGTGGTTTAAAGGAAGTCAAATGTAAAAAGGAATGCATTAGCAAAACGGTCACTTACCCCGCGTTTGTACTGTAATGCCAGATGAGACGGGCGAGTGATGTGGCAGACATCGATATATTTGTCAACCGAAATTTCAGATAAGATTATCCCATCACAATTTTACATAAACCGAGGAACATACAATATCAAATTAGTGTCGATAATTTTCGAGTCTACAACGCGAGTAGACAAACGCAGTATGGAGCTGTTTTTTAACCGACTTCAAAAAAGGATTTTAATCGAAAGGTTCTCCGAATTGGTCCCATATTAATTTGGTTCAGTTTTGATGTTGGGTTCCATGAGAAAATGAGGGAACTCCCAAAAATTTGCTAGCACGTAGATGATTTTGGTGTCAATTTCGAAGACTTCAGTGTTACTTATTTATTTCTATAGTAATGTTTGGAAACTGTAACCGAAAAAAAATTTTTCAATAAAAAAATAAAAACCGCCTTCAAACTCCGACAGACTGCGAAGTCGGTGTCAAGTGAACCAATCAAAAGAAATAATAATCATATAGTGAACTTGACATTGACATCGCAGTCTGTCGCAGTTTGAAGGCGGTTTTGTTTTTATTTTTCTTTCAACTCTGTTTTTTAAGACAATCTCTTCACGATGGATACTGGCGGCTTTGCCCGGGTAATCTGTGGTGGTAAAACTTGAGGAGTAATTATATTCTAGTGCAGTTTCCGCAGGATCTATACGTTTATCCGGGATAAAAAGTAGCCTATGTCCTTTCTGGATGATATTTTAAGTATGTAACATAGTGGAATTATGTATGGTCAAAATATTTGGCTATTTTTTTATACTTATTTAATGATGGCTTAAGAGGGTTTATCCCGAAAGTTGGCAACGTTGCCAAGGCGCGCCACTCAGACCGGTCCTGTGCCACTCGCATCCACCGCGTTCCCGCGACCTTTACAAGGTCGTCACTCTATCTTGTTGGAGGCCTACCGACAGCTCGTCTACCGGTCCGCGGACGCCACTCCAGGACTTTCTGGCCCCATCGGCCATCAGTCTTGCGAGCAATGTGCCCCGCCCACTGCCACTTAAGGTTCACAATTCTTCGGGCTATGTCGGTTACCCCGGTTCTACTGCGGATATCCTCATTTCTGATTCCATCACGCAGAGAAACCCCGAGCATAGCCCTCTCCATTGCCCTCTGGGTGACCTTGAGTCTTCTTATGAAGCCCATCGTAAGCGCCCACGTCTCGGAACCATAAGTCATCACTGGCAACATAGACTGGTCGAAGACATTCGACTTAATCTCAATATTACCGAACTAAAAAAGAAGTTATCATTCTATGGTTGAATAACGCGTCTCGTTTTATATTTTTTGGTTAGGCATTCAAGTGATAAGATTACATTAAATGCATGGAAAATGCGATGGAAAGTCTTCAAAAGATAGTACTTCCATAATCCTAAAATTTTCGTGTTCCTATTATAATTGTTGCAATCCATACTTAATGTTTTATTCAACCATAGAGCGATAATTCATGTTTTCATTCAGTAATATTCATAAATTAATGAAAACAGCGAAATATTTGACAGCTGTTTGCGACGTTGCCAACTTTCGGAGTAAATCCTCTTAATGGCTGATTGTATTTAACTTACCTTACCGCAGTACTCCTATTGTTAAGACTGTCGATATCGATACCTATATTGAAGACACCGATATGTACTCTAGGAGCAGCCCTATACACGTCGTGCCAGCGGATTGTTATCCAAGAGATTACCTCGCAGGCGTCACTGCGCCAAATACTAAAACAGTTGCAAATCTACCACCGCAACCGCTGGGTCAGTCAAGTTTGCCAATATATAGGTTTAAACCTCACTCCGTTGTGATAAGGCCCAAAAGTGTACAGGTACTTATGAGATGGACTGTACAGCCTTCGATATTTTTTACAGAATGTAATTTTTTGCAAAAGTGCTTTTAATGAGTATCATTAAAATTAGATGGCTTTGGCTACCACCATTCAGCCATAACCTGCAGTCCTGCAGTGCTGCTCGCACTGTTGTATTCCAGTAAGAAGTAAGAAAGCCAGTCTTTATTAAATCTAAAATCGAAGCCGGGTTCCTAAGAACAGATTTCGTAATCTCTCATGGTTTCCGACTTCTTCATAAATCTTCACCCTAATTGGTTTGATCACTCTGTATACTCATACTCATATAGTTTATTGCTTACATTTAATTTCACGAATTTTACATGATCATGACGGCAGAGAAACGAGCTGCAGCTTGTATAAATTAAATAATCTTACATTTGCATTTCTGTTTGGGGTTAAAGCAAGCCCTCAACCACAGAAGGCAGCTTAGTGTACATAAACTCTGAAAATGCTGCATTGTTTCCCACATTTTCGACATGTTCAGCAATTTTCGTGTCTGCAGACGAGACTATAAATTTTATTTATCTTTATTTCAGCTTTTAAATAAAAACTAATTTGAAACAAAGAGCTACTTAAAAGCATGAGAATGTGGAAGGTATATTCACCATGAAATATTTTCAGGGTAGACTCAAAAATATCCGAATTACAACGTGAAGCAAAGCACATCACCCGCGACATTTAATACAAACTGAACAAAAACTGCACGCTAAAATATTATTGTGTGCAAATACATGCTCTTTTATGTAATTAGTATGCAAACGAGCACACAGGCCACCTGATGGCAAACGATCACTGCGACAATGATTTTAGATAACAAAAAATCTCTGCGTTGAAAGGGTGTATACTGTATACCTACTTGTACTGTTTGCCAATAGATAGCCACTCAGTGTCTTTCACCTTTAAGTTTTTTACCTTTTTAAAGTTGCCATACGTAAGAAAATCATGAAAGCTGGCTGACCAGGCCGCTATAAAGGCCGCAGTTATAATTTACGACCATATAAAACAAAGTGCGGCGTCAGTGAAGGGAATGGTTCCCCTTATTGCGTTATGGTACTGTTATAGGGTTTATTGAAGGCATAGGAGTTCTTAATACTTTTGAGGGTTTAGTATTGTAGAGGTGTTCATCTGATAAGACTTGGGTTTCTTTAGTTTTTATCCCCTCCCCCGTGCAAAAATGAAGGGGTGTTATCTATAAGCTTGACGTGTTTGTCTGTGTATATGTATGTAGGTATATCTATCAACTACAGCATTTTAACTTCGAAAACAATGAACCTTATTGTCCAATGATAATATCAAATCAACCAATTCTGGTTATTCCTGCGTAAGTATGCCTAAGGTTTTAATTAGAGTGTATTTTCCAAACAATTCATTAAATTTTATTTCACGCCAACTACAATAAGTATTCTGTGTTTTATTTACTTTATGCTAATCAAATGAATATGTCTTTTTTTGCCTCATAAAAGTCAACCAGTCACTCTCCCATATCATCCCAGCAAAATTGACAAACACCGTTCGAATACAGACTTTAACGTGTTCAGTTCAATTCACACTAAATCGCACTTTGTACCATTGAAATACCAACTCTATTACCGTAAAAAGAGGTTCACGAAAGAGCTAAAGGGGTAATACCTATACGTCTTTTTAACATTGATGTCTTGTTATGTCATTAAGGTCAGAAAGCCTGACATGTCCTTAGGGACGACTCCGAACACTGATCGGATTCGAAATAAGACTGAAATGTCGTTTCGACTTGATAAGATGACGCTAATGGGTAAGGATACGCAGGTAAGGTATATAGGGTATATAGGGTCAAGCAAAATGACTATGACGATATTTTAACCACAGTATCAGTTATCGATTTTCATGTTTGTTTGCATGTTTTTCAGGTTTATATATTTTTTCGAGTTAGTAAAAATAAATTTGGTATGGGATTGATCGTGTGAGCAATACCTGTATACCTTTTTTTTTTATCTACGTACCTAAGTGGCTTTTCAATCGCCAGTCTTTCAATTCGAATACCTACTTAGTTACTTCATGCAAAATTTAGAAGATCTAAAAGTTTAGAAAACTAAAAATTTTTACATTAAATATATACGAGGGGTGATCCAAAAGTAATGATAACTGAATACTTATTGAATCGGATTAAAATGAATAGATATGCCGTTACTAGCCATAAAGACTCCTTAGTAAATAAAAAAATAAAAAATAACCGCTATTACGGGCTCCTACTACGCTGACCAAATACGCAGATTGAGAGAGGCAATCAAAGAAAAGCGGCGGGGTAAACTTCGAGCTGGCATCCTGTTTCACCAGGACAACGCACCGCCCCACAAGGCCGGCGTTGCGATGGCTGCCATCCGTGATTCAGGGTTCGAATTGCTGGAACACCCCCCATATTCGCTAGACCTAGCCCCCAGGCGACTTTTATCTCTTTCTACGGCTGAAGGAAGATCTTAGAGGCAACAAATTTTTAAATGATGGCGAGGTAATGGCCGCTGTGGAGGCATTTTTGGAGGGTCAAGAATTTTTTTTTTTTTAAAAGGAATTCGTGGTCTGGAGAAACGATGGTCTAAGTGTGTAGACTTGGAAGGAGATTACGTAGAAAAATAAATTATTTTATTAAACATTTTATGTGTCTTTCATACTGATTATCATTACTTTTGGATCACCCCTCGTACTCATATTAGGTACTTATATTTTAATCCGAAAGTAACTCTGTCTGTCTGTAGGTATGTTACCTCTTCGCACTGAAACCGATTGACCGATTTTAATGAAATGGTATGGAGATAGTTCGAGTCCCGGGATAGGCTATTTTTTATCCTGGAAAAACTCACAGTTCCCGCGGGAACGCAATAACCGAATTCCACGCCGACGAAGTCGCGCGGGCAAAAGCTAGTTGTAAGTGACAGAAATTTAAGGCCGTATCCAGCTCTAGATTTCATATTAAAAAGCATTAAAATACAATTGTTTTAAATCTATATTTCTTATAGCCTATACTAATGTGCATAAGGCACAAAATTATACTTGTTAAATTAAAACACGTTGGAATATGTAAGCGCGACACCAAATATTCCACAAACCTAGGGTTGCCTCAATCAAGCTGAACTAATGCTCCCGAAGCTCTGATTGGCTGCGTCAAATGAACAGCAGCGAGCAAACAACAATCAGAGCTCTGCCAAGCTGTAATGCGTGACAACCCTATCCCACCATGGTTAGAAAACGTAATTGACTAAGCATGACACTGACATGTAAAGGATGTAGGTATACGCTTTGGTTTGTATTTACAAGCATGCGAAATTTATCGCATGTTTAAAACTTTGTCGCTTTAATGGAAGTGAATTAGTGGAGACGAAGCCTATGAATGTAATAGTAGATTGTGTGACTAGGGAGCAAAATGGTATATTTTACCGCGGGTGACGGATTCAAGCTATGTCACCTAAGGTTTAAATAATTTTGCTACCGTGTTGTACACTCTGCTTTTCACCCCTCCTATGAGAAAATCATTAGATCATTCGTTCATTATTGTCTTTAAATTAAGTAAAACAAAAAAATTATACATTTAGAAACAAACAAGGTTAAAAAGAACGTGGGTTTCGCGCGCTTATCATAAATTCATAGGTAGAAGGCGAAAATGGCTTCCATATTGAAGAATCAGTAACTATATTGTATTTATATTCTGTCATGCTCGCACGCGTTGCGTTCATAATAATAGGTAAATTTAACAAATGTGAAATAAAGTACATTTTATGACAATTTCGCACATACTGTATCACACAAAGTTTTTTAATACATTTGCGATAAAATGAAAAAAGAGCAGTGCAATTCATATTACGTACTTACATAATATTCCTTTGGAATTCTCAGAGGTGTTGATCCCAATACATTGCATCACCTAAATCACTTTTTGATTTGATTCATTTTCTACGAAATAATTCATAACACTACATAATTTACGTTTTATTTTGGAAATTAAGTGTAAAATAATACGGCAAGGAAATGAGCGCTCACGAAATTCGCGGGTTCGAGTTTTTTTTTAATTCGATCACACGACGAGTTTACGAGGAATGCTACGGCATTGGCCTGCACCATTCAGCTAAATTGAAAATGAAAAATAGAAAATAATTTATCAAAAGTAAGTTTATATCTATGAATGTATGGATTTTTAGTATGTGTAATAAAGTATTTATGTAAAATGCCGATATATAAAATTCTAAATACGAAACAGACGCGACTTTTGAATGCAACTTTTTACAGTCTCCGCTGCTCCGTGAACGCACTGCTAAGACGTATTTTGCTCCCTGTTAGCGGGGCAGAAATGAAAAAAAAATAAAAAAAAGCGAAGAGGGAGCAAAATCGCATTTTGCTCCCTCTAAACGGGGAACAAAACACTTCTTTTTGAATAGGAGGGGTGAAAAGTTTGTTGTCTCTTGACGGTGAAAAATCAGTATTAATCTTTTGAGACCCAGCAGTCAATTTTGTTCGACAAATCGCAAATATCTGCCTAACAAACTTGCAGATGGATCCTTCTCTCTTCTAATTTGGAAGACAACTTAATTTGATAGTTCTAAAGTATCAAAATATTTATACAAAACGGTTTCTCTTGCTGTTTTATAATTTAATTTTGCGTTCATATTTGTATTGATATAATAGGTTTTCAAATACCTACCTACCTACTTTTCTTTAATTAAGTATTATCAAATTTAAGATTATATATTATTATTATATTCAGTGATGTTCAAACTTTGTTTACAAAAAGAACAAACTTCCTAGGAATCTTGTTAAAAGTTAAAACGCCACTCTTACTTAGTTGAAATCTACCAAATTTGCATTCCTCGTATTTCCATTCTCGCAACTATCTCCTTTGGAAATAGCTGGCCCTGAATCTTTGTACGCAGTATCCACAAACCTGGCAGTACGTAAAAGTCGTAAAACAATAGTTAAGTAAAAAGGGAACTCGGTCTGTATGTTACCTCTTCACGCTCAAGTAAATCACTAGACGGATTACTATAAAATTTGTTATGGACTTGGAGATAGAGAGTCCAGGCGAAGGACATAGTTTCAAAAACCACACAGTTCCCACGGCGCGAAAGCGCTATTGCCGAATTACACGGAGATGAAGTCGCGAGCAGAAGTTGGTACCTACTTACAATAAGGCACCAATACAGAATCTGCTACTCATTCCAATATTACTTAATCTCATTTTCAAAAGGCTAAACCAGCAGGAAATTAAGAGGTTTTTCTCACTAAACCTTCCTGACCTTCGGCATTTGGCTATTTGAAACTTAAATAGTCAGTTTTTTTTTCATTAACACACACGATTTTTCATCAACACCATTTCAGCCGAAAGATGTCCACTGCTGGATACACTTAGGCCTCCCCCAAGGCGTGCCACTCAGACCACAACACAATTTTTCCCAATGATGAAATTCAAGACTACTGTCCCAAATCTGCCGCCTGCGCCGTGGTGGTCGCCTTTGTTTCTTCCGAGTTGTCGGCTTGACATTTGTAATTACTTTATTCCATTTTGTTCCTGTTAAATAATATTCGGCTTTCGGCATGTTAATGAAGCCATCGCCAGACTTTGTTTTCTTCCCTGATGCAATGCGAAATAACATGGTTTTGAAGTTTGTTTTGTTAAAATGCAACCATGCGGTGGCTTTTTGTGTAGGGAATTTGTTTTTGACAATGCTTTTAAGTTTGGGGTGTTCTTTCTCTATAATGTCTAAATCCATAGGTAGGTACTAGAGGTAAATGCGAAAGTAACTCTGTCAGTGTGTCTTTATGTCTGTCTGTCTGCCTCTACAATCTTCAACAGCTAGATCGATTTTGATGAAATTTGGTATGGATATAGTTAGAGTCCCGAGAATGGATGTATTTTTTTATGTCATTGGTATAGGCAAACCAGCGCACAGCTTACCTGATAGTAAGTGATCACTGCGGCCCAATATGTGGCATATAGGCTATTTATCCAGGAAAAACACATAGTGTCCGTGGGATTGCGATATAGACGACCAAATTTCATCTAAATCGACGGTGTAAACGTGAAGAGGTAACAGACATAGTTACTTTCGCATTTTTAATATTAGTATTGATTCAGGTTCACGTCAGAGAAGTCCAGATTCGAGAAATTATGTCCGCCTTTACAATCCAGACAGACTAATATCTGGTTAAGAATAAAGTTATCGTCCATATAGGGCTGTAATCCCTGCCGCCCGAGTGAAGTGCCTTTAGCGACTCCACTACTACGCGACTACTTTATGTACGGTCGACCTCGAAGAGATGGTTAACACCGTTAGATGTTTATTCGCTACACATGTAGGTAAGTTAGTGACCCGGAAACGAACATGTAAAACGTAAAAAAAAAAGACTATTAACATGGAGCCCATTTACTTAATGGGTGCTAAATTAGAAAAATAATAATGGGTAACAATAAGTCGGAAATTCACCATTCCACCGCAAACCTAGGTCGGTACAAATAGGCAATTCGAAACTAGAAGGCTAGATTTTTTTGGGAAAAATACAGAGGTACTTATAAAAAGACACCATTGCAACCAATCACAACAGCCTATTTACCTATTTACGCCCCTCTGCTTGGCACAGACCTCCTCTCCTCAAGAACCGCGAAACACGGACACACAATCTATGAAAGCAAGTTCCTTTCCAGGTGAGTCTCGTTGAGTGAGTGGAGGTGAGTCGTAAAAAACAGACATAAGGATGTCTGTTTTTTCTGTTAATAATCAGTGCCGGATTAGCCCATGCAAACAGGCATCACGTCTTGGGGGCACCAAAAATGGCAATAAAAAAATAAAAAACAAATAAAATCAAAACCAAAACAAAGCAGCGTTTTCAATGCAAGCTCCCGGTCGGCTTGATTTTCTCCGCCATACTCTATTCTCATCATTTTTCATCCAATTTACAGAAAACCATTACAAGTTATGTACTAAAACCTTCCTCGGGAACAATTCTATCTATTTGTGAAAACCACATCCAAATCGGTTGAACCAAACGCGAGATAAACGCGGACAAACATACGGGTCAGACTAAGAATCTCCTTGAATTTTTCCGCAAAGATTTTCTTGCAAAGAAAATTACTTATGCACGGGGGGCATATATGCGTGGATTACTTAGGGCATCAAGTAGTCTTAGTCCGGCACTGTTAAAATTACCTACCTAGTTCACCTTTCTTTCCAATAATCGAAACGAGACCGTGGTAAGCGCCGGCGAATATGAAATCTGTTGACAGGTGCCCGAGGCGGGATTCAATTTGTGCATAATATTCAATTTGGCCCATGTCAACTCGTGCCGAGTGCCCAACACATTGAACAGATTGAACTATCGATGTGATTATTTTTATCAGATTTCTGAACGGATTTCACGGTAATGCTTCTAATTTTTCATGTTTTTTGTATTATAATAAATTTTTATATGTAGATAAATTGTCACGTGTAGTACTTTAGGAGCTCATAAAATGTCATCAGACGTTCGTTAGTACTGTGGAGCTTCCGTTATACCTACTTTAAATTACAAAAAATTTGGGGTGATATTTCGGGTTGGTACTACCGTCTAACACGGTAATCTGCCGCCAAATAGCACTGGTTGTGTCGTGTTCCGGTGGGGGGTTAAGGCAGCCGGTGAAATTACTAGTAGGTACAGAGCAGAGGTATTCCATATTAGGGCTCAGTAAGAGGGGCAACACATTCGAGATCTTACGATTTCTTCATGAGATTTCGGTCTCCATGGGTCGCAGCAGTGACCGTATACCATCAGGTATAGTCTTGTAATCTACGAATTACTAGATTAGAGCTAAGACCTGGTAAAAGTCCCGGGTATTCGGTGGAAGCGCGCGGCACAGGGCTGGTCCATCATGCGTAGGTCCTCGAGGCTGAACCATCTTGATTTAGATTGTTAATACTTAGTGTTGAGCAGAGATAATCAATACCTAATAGGTAAGGTATATTATACTCGTAATCATTGCATGTTGGTAATTAATAGAATAACGCCTTGCATACGTATTAATTGACATAGAGAGATTAGATCTGTTTAGTACTTTGTCTCAATTAACAGTAAATCAAGGACCAATTTATAGTAATTGACAGCTACAGCATATATAACAATAGTATTAATTAATTATGTATGTGCCATTAGACAACCCTGAAGATTAGGAAATTTGTCGCGAATAAAGTATTTTGGTGAATCTCGTGAGAATGGGAGATTTTATTAAATTAATTTGGATATTATTCTTTGTATTAAGTATATAATATTAAACAATTTTGTCAACGGACGGGTGACTTTACTATTAAGTATAACTTAATTAAATGCAAGAATATTGCCCTGGGATTCTTGTTTTTTTTATTCTATTGACTGTCTTCCCCAACTCATTGTACCTAGTGCTAATGACACATTACATAGTTATTTAAGAAGTTTTTGCATATTGTCAATGGCAATCACATAAAAAATGGTATGTTATACTAAGTAGTGACAAACTTCTTGGTCCATATTTTTATTTCAGTGATGTTTGGTCTTCATGGCAGTTACTGCTGAAAATCACGACGGCGCCCATGATACAATAATATATTTCTCCAGGTATGACAGTCCGGTATTCTGTAGTAGTGTGGGTGTCATTCATACGTCATTCGCACTGATGTGTGTTGCAAATGGTCTATTAAAATAATCCCGGAACCCAGTATCCTGTGAGCGTTTCATTAAATTATTACGCTCATTTGTTTTTAACTGGTCTCATTGTGTGTGCTTAAACAAGTAAATGACAACTGTAATGCGCATATAATTTATTTTGCATTATAACGGCAGCTAATATTTTCATTATTTTTATTTTATTGCAATAAAGTGGCAACTCGACTTTGACGTAAGGGTGACACGTCACCCGGATCGGCAGACCTTGTTTTCTTAGACCATGGACGGCGCCCATCTTTAACCTTAACGGCACACCACGGCGCCGTGACGCACACTTTGAGAACCCCTGGGATAACGCATATTGTTGCCCATACGTCCTGATTACTTACTGTCTGGGGCAACCGTTATGCAAATTTCATCGGAGGCTAATGCAGGTTGATCTTTGCAGCTTTACTACTGGATCACGGCGGACTGCTTCATACACTGAATTGAGATCGGTTTGATATGAGGCAGGATCGACTGGACCTTTTTACCCGATTGCGAAAATTAGGGTTATGGTTTTCGAGTAGGTATATATGAAAATAGGTACCGACTAGCCATCTTATGTCGCGTAGGTTTCGATCCCGCGGGTGAAATAAATTTCAAAATCAATACAACAGTAGGTTTTGACTTTTTTAATTTTATTTAAGTTATATGTAGATGTGTGTGAAGTCCCCAATCCGCACTGGGCCCGCGTGGGGACTATTAGCCCAAACCCTCTTGCCCTGGCTATTTCCGATGTACGCCGTAATGTAGGGAGATTGATTGACAGTCTAATGTAAAATACCTGGTCCCAAAATACGGTGCCTCTCATTGTGAGACACTGCAGCAGCTTCGCCGCGCGCCTTCTAAGTTGTGTCGTGCTATACACTGTCTTTAACTTCAGCGAGGTAAACTTACACTGGGTATAACGACATTGAAACGTCTTTTTTTGTTTTCAATAGGTAAATAATTAAAGTTGTTTTTGACCTTAAAGCTTAATACTGAACTGAAAGCTCCACAGCATTTTTTTACATGAGTCTTAAAATCCACAACTCCAATCAGATTCAATATGGAACACAAATTCGCAAAGAAATTTGTTTGATAGAAATAAAATTGTAAAAAAGCGTTACTTATCTCGATCGTGGTAGGCGATATCGCTGAGGGTGGCATCGACAATTTCCCCTCATGAATTTTAAAAGGGAATTTTCCTCCGGCTCACCTGTTGGCGGGTCAAGTGCTTGCGAGAATTCTGATTTCGGTACAACCAAATCTTTGGCCTTATTTGAGTTTCTGAATAGGTATAATATGGAATTTCCCGTAGGTATCCTAAATAATGATGCATTATCTCCCTACTCAGCGGAGATTCTATTAGAATATACATAAAGATTTCATCTATCTATCTATCATCTACTACTACAGCCTATTTGCGTCCCACTGCTGGGCACAGGCCTCCTCTCATCCCGAAAGGGCTTGTGCTATAGTCCCCACGCGAGCCCAGTGCGGATTGGGGACTTCACACATATCTTTGAAATACTTCTCTGATGCGTGCAGGTTTCCTAGTAGTAGGGTTAGTATTATTAATGCGAAAGTAACTCTGTCTGTCTGTCTATCTGTTACCTCTTCACGCTTCAACCGCTGGACCGATTTACATGAAATTTGGCATGGAGATAGTTCGGGTCCCGGAACAAAGGCTACTTTTTATCCCGGAAAACCGCATAGTCCCCGCGTGAACGCGATAACCGAAGTCGCGGGCAGAAGCTAGTTAATAATAATGTTACATCATTATTTTGGAAGTGGATATGCCAGTGTTTGTTTTCATTTTTATATAAGTAAGTACTTAAGTATTTTCAAGTTATAAATTATAAAGAAAGAAAATATGAAAAAATAATTCAAAAACTTTTCTCTCTCCAGATTTCGCGAGAGGTCGTTTTAAAAACTACTTACTGAACGCATTCAAAACTTCCTTTACCATTAAAAACCTCATTTCATTTGCAATGCAGATGTCTGTTTTCTTTTGTTCTAAAGAAAATATATAAATATACATATAGTAGGTACATCAGTAATTCTGCATGAAGACACCAAAGTATTAGTAGGTACCTAGTTTTTGTAACTGCTACGTAATAAATGTTTCAAACACGAGTGGGGTTTTATGAAACGAGCCGCCAGGCGAGTTTCATAATAATATCGCCCGAGTGTTTCAAGGCCTTATTATATGTACAGTTGCATATACAACTTTATCTACACTCATTTTATAAATCCATGCATTAAGATGCATCAAAATATATCCAAAATGGCGGCAATTCGAATACGTCAGTGTCTCAAATTCGATTTTCAAAAACTATAGACTAAATAGAGCCGACATTCGAATTTGAAACAAACTTTGGTTCTGTCTGACTGAAGATATAAGCTGCGTTCCGAAACACGCTCAGAGCGCTCACAGCACCTTCCACCTCTTTTCCTCTTGAAAGTCGAGTCCTAAGAGGAAAAAGGATGCAAGGTGCTGTGAGTGCTCTAAGCACGATTCGGAACGCAGCCATAGGCGGGCATTGCTATTCGAAGATGTTCAAAATTTGAAAGTTATTAGACAATCGAATTCGATGGTCTTATATAATAAGAACATTTTCACAGATAAGAAATCAGTTCCATTAACTAAACAGTTTATTTGCCGGTCATAATTTGCGGTTTTTGAACGCATCATAACGTATTGTGTGCGTGTAGATCCGGCGAATGCGCCAAGAATGCGGCGCAGATCTAGAAGCACGCCTCGAAACTTAAAATTAGTTTCATTCAAAATTATAACAATTCATTTCATGTCATAATCAGCGAAAAGAGTAATTACTCCTTTCTTAAAACGAATAGAAACAAACGAAGTCAAACGTCATTTCGTGCGAAAGGGACGAGGTGAAACGGCTCGGGCAAAACGTTGAGACGTCGAGGGCCCTCGCAGTCGGTACCTACTGCCGAGGGTTTATTCTGATGAAGACGCCAAGGTTCTTAACTTAACGAGGATATCAGCAAATGGAGATTAAGAAGTTGCTTTCGACAGTTTATTCTTCGAATAATTCGTACACATTTTGAATTATTATTAGTGCAATAACTAATAACGGACGATTTACAAGTACCTTCTTTTATTTTGTAGGTACGTTTCGTTTGGATTTTTGTGACGACGAAAATTCTGTCTTCCCTATTGGATATTTTACAATATGAATAGGTAAGTAGGTACTGTAATGAAAATACGCGAAAATTGCTTCAATGTTGAATGAAAATTGCTTCAATGACGACAGGTTTGGCTCAGTTGGTAGTGACCCTGCCCTCTGTTCCGACGGTCGCGGGTTTGAAGCCCGCTAGGGGCAAACTTTGTATGATGAGCACGAATGTTTGTACCCGAGTCATGAATGTATAGTACTTATATATGTATGTACTTCTCTGTAAACATATTAATATCGCTAACACCCTTAGTCTAGGGTTAGGTCAATGTGTGTGAAATGTCCCAAGATATTTATTAATTTATGTTGCCCTTAAAAATAGGTGCGCCATTTCACCTACCTTTTGACTGTGTATAGTGAGTATTTAAGTCGACAAGCTTTTGGATCTCAATAAAAAAAAAAGCACGTTTATTTAAAAAACTCATTAGCAGGTTAAAGGTTAACACGAGCTTTATGGAATATTCCTGTAAGAGTCAGACATGAAGTAGGAAAAAAATGAGGGCACAGATCCCAGTACTCTTTGAATCAAGCAAAAGAATGCACCTGTTTTAAACAGAATCGAGGAGGTGAGATTCATTTGGATTCATCTAATACTATTAATTTATGATTCACGTAACAGTTTCCTCATACAGGTTACTTCACCAAAATTTCACAAAAGTTGCTTCTGAACGGGACTTGAATGCCCGCGTGGAATTTGGTCATCGCGTTCTCGCGGGAGCTATGCGTTTTCCGGGAAAAAAAGTAAAGCCAATTTCCTTCCCCGGGATTCCCAGTGTCCAACTACATCCATACCAAATTTCATCTAAATCCGTCCAGTGGTTTAAGCGTGAAGAGGTTACAAACAAACAGGCAGACAGATTTATTTTGCATTTATAAATTAGTATTAGTATTGGATGATTTTTCGTTTGATTTAAGACCTAAGTAGGACAGACTACTTTGACGCATGCGGTGTCATTTAAAAAAAAGCCGTCCTGGGCAAATACCTCCTTCACTACCAAAACAGCCTTTTACGTCCCACTGCTGGGCACGAGCCTCCTCTCATCACGAGAGTTTGGGCTATAGACCCCACGCGGGCCCAGTGTGGTTTGGGGACTTCGAACACATTGAATTACTTCGCAGATGCGTGCAGGTTTCCTCACGATGTTCTCCTTCACCGAAAAGCTCAGTGGTAAATTCAAAATGGATTTTGCACATATAAGTAAGTAACTCGAAATATAGAATTCAACAAAATTGGTTTCAACAAAATCGGTTCCGTGGTTTTTTAAATATGGGATAATTTTGGAATAATTTCGGTAGCAACTTGTTATCATGCCGACTCGCTCTTGGCCGGTTTTTTTTCTGTGTATGTGTGTGTGTGTTACCTCAGATCTCCGTCATTTATGAACCGATTTCGAAAATTATTTTTGTAATCGAAAGGGAATCCATCCTATGTAAGTAGTTGGACCCATTTCTGTCAAATATTGATTGTGACGATGGGGTCCATGAAAAAATCGAGTAATATTTTGAAGCTATAAGTTTTGGAAAACCTATAAGAATTTAGCCCGCGTAGTAATTAGAAACCATTTTTTTCCTACAATACTTCAATTATTTTGACTACTAGGACATTAGGTTGCAGGCGTTTAAAACTGTGGACATGATTTAAAATGTCATCTCGTGTAGATCCCAGCACGTTTGACAAATTCATAGAAGCGCGCTCTGGAGGCTCGACTAACTAGTCATTGAAAATTCCATCTAGTGAAGCGAAAACCCATAGTAAATTAATTTCCTATATAAGCTTCATCAAACCGCAGTCAAATACTCAACAGTCGCCGAGACCATGCATGATGCATTTAGAAAATATTGATTTATTGTCAGAGACAATGTAATTTAATTATATAAGACTGTCATACTCCCTACATTACGACGTACATCATTAGCCAGGGAGCTTCAAATTTTCATACTTACGCCTGCACAGCGCCATCTAGTTGTAGCTCATGTAGGCACTTTAAATTTGTATCCAGGCTACCTGGGCAGCGACATCTATTATCGCATTTAACACTTATTTCGGGCGTACGCCGATTTGTTTGAAGGTTGTCGTTCTAGGTTTACCTTACTTCTTCTTATTATATTTTGGTAATAGCATACTATTGCCTAACTTTTTTTCTCTCTCTCGTTAAATTTCCCTATACGAGGCCTATGTCCAGCAGTGACCGTCTTTCAGAGAATATCATGATGAAATAAAGCGTGCAATTGTAAATTATATTAGCTAAGGGCTGATTTTTCAGCCCTTACTGAACTAAGCACACTTACTGCGACACCGTTGCATTGTCGCCAGAATAACTTGGCAACTTGGCGGGCCGTATTTAATTAAAAGCTGAAAGATACCGCTTCCGGTCTAATCTGCTCGCATGACCTCCAAGGAGGGTCAGCTCGTCATCATCATCATCATTTCAGCCGAAAGACGTCCACTGCTGGACCTATGCCTTGGGGGAGGCCTATGCCTCCCCCAAGGCTCGCCACTCAGGCCGGTCCTGTGCTACTTGCTTCCACCGGTTTCCCGCGACGTTCACCAGGTCGTCGCTCCATCTTGTTGGAGGCCTACCGACAGCTCGTCTCCCGGTTCGCGGGCGCCACTCGAGAACTTTCCGGCCCCATCGGCCATCAGTCCTGCGAGCAATGTGCCCCGCCCACTGCCACTTAAGGCTCGCAATTCTTCGGGCTATGTCGGTGACTCTAGTTCTACTGCGGATATCCTCATTTCTGATTCTATCACGCAGAGAAACCCCGACCATAGCCCTCTCCATTGCCCTCTGAGTGACTGAGCCTTCTTATGAGGCCCATCGTAAGCGCCCACGTCTCGGAACCATAAGTCATCACTGGCAACACACACTGGTCGAAGACTTTCGACTTGAGACACTGCGGTAATTTGGACGAAAAGACACTGCGAAGCTTCCCGAACGCTGCCCGGCCGAGTCGGATTCGACGATTGACCTCTTTCTCGAAGTTGGACCTACCTAACTGGACTGTTTGTCCCAGTGGTCAACAACTTCGAGCGCAGAGCCTCCGATTATTACGGGAGTTGGCACAACATGGACATTAGACATAATTTTCGTCTTGTCCATGTTTATTTTAAAACCAACTCGATCGAAAACTCTGCTGAGGTCAGCGAGCATAATACTGAGGTCCTCCATGGTCTCAGCCATGACTACAATATCGTCGGCAAATCGAAGGTGAGAGATGTACTCGCCATTAACATTGATGCCTCGACCTTTCCAGTCCAGCACCTTGAAAGCATCCTCCAATGGCCAGCTCGTACTTGGACATATTTCCTTTGAAGATCGAAATTTCTTACATACTTATTTTGATATGAAAATGTTATAAAAGGAGCTTCAGGGAACTGAGGGCTTTGTCAATGAACTGTTTAGTTACCTAGATAAAGTTTTTTTATATTTATTCCCTTGTTTGCAAGTTGTGTTGTGAAGCCGTGGTGGCCTAGTGGTTCGACCTACCGCCTCTCATGCAGAGGGCCGGGAGTTCGATTCCGGCTCGCACCTTTAAGTTTACTTATGTGCGAAATTCGATTTTAATTTACCACTGAGCTTTTCGGTGAAGAAAAACATCGTGAGGAAACCTGCACGCATCTGCGAAGCAATTCAAAGATGTGTGTGAAGTTCCCAATCCGCACTGGGCCCGCGTGGGGACTATAGCCCAAACCCTCTCGTGATGAGAGGAGGCCTGTGCCCAACACTAGGACGCAAATGGCTGTAGTCAATCATCATCAGCATCATCATCGTCATCGTGATGAACGTGAGCGACTTGTTATTTTTAAACAAATACGTATGTTCTTAGATACTTACAGGTACTTCCTTAAGCACAAGCTTTAAAGCTCCAAGCAATACTCGTCACGTTAAGTTCACACTTTCTCACTAAATAAACTTATTTTTTTAACTGCAACAAAAATTTTGATAAAGCACCCTGTCTAACAACGTTGTTAGTGTAAAAGTTTTAACTTAAAGACTTAAACCTCTTAGCCCAGACTTGTTAATTACTTACAATTTCAATTCGCGTCTGAAGTTTATCATGTGATGCAGCGCTTAAATCTTGAGTGGGATATTATATTTTGGTAATAACGTGTATTTAAGTATAACGTGTCACATGCAGCTCACTTGAACTACTTATCTATGAAATTTTGTCTTTACATAGATATTGTCAAACAGTTAGCTTTGTTTTAAGGTTATTTTTACCCGATTGCGCCACAAGGAGGGTTGTATTTTTGAAGTGTATGTATGTATTTATGTGGGTATATTTATTGGTCACGCTCTGCAACCTTAATAGATTGATGAATTTTAGCTTCTAAGGTGTCATTAGATTCATCTTCATTGTGAGAGTGACACTGGGTATGTCATAAGTTTGTATGTTGTAGGGTTGTTTTTTTCAAAAATAGAGTTACCTATTCGTCAGTGTGTCCAAAACTGATACCAAAATTCAAATATGACATTGCACCTACCTACCTTTTGTACAGACAGCTTCCAATGCATACATTGGAGCAAGAATTTGTCTTTCGATACGGATACCTATACCTTCTAAATATATATAAAAAAACCATTGGCACTAGGTGCAGCGACCTAAATACAACGAAATAATATGCTAAGTAGTCTACAATGTACATGTACACAAAATGTATGTACTTATAGGTAAGTACATTAAACAAGTTAACTTCCATCTTCTAGTGACTCCAATACGTGCAGTAATTTAAGCGAAGCGAACTTGAAACAAAGGTGTCTTCCCCAACCGCCGGCTTACTGCATCCTTGTTTAAACACGCTTTAAAACTCAAAAGGTATTTGCTGTAAGCCACCGTGTGTATTTGTCCGTGTCTTCGGGGCAAGTCTTTGACAAATCAGGGAAAAGGTGAGGATTTCCTGAGACGTTGCCACTCTGAATACCGCCTTTGGAGTTCGATCGCAGTGATCCGTCTTTGAGACTTTGCGATACGTGTTGACACTGCTTAAAATATTTTGTGGACCGTCCCAGGTAATGTGGGCACGAGAACGTAAAAAATACTTTTGAATAAAATTCATCGTTCCTAAATGGAGTGAGCGATAAATTTTAACCCTTACATTATACCTACTAACGATTTTACTATTTCACGGCGACAAAAATAGTTTTGGTATCCTACTGCTTATAGTTGAATAAATAAGTAAATACATAGACCGACACGTTTTCAATAATGCCGTCCACATAAAACAAAAGTAGACAGTTTACATTCCGAATAACACAAATATAATTTAGAAAATTCTAAGACAACTAAATATCTTCAACGAAATTCTCCAATTTATAAAATTTAATGTGGGAAAATCAACTTTAATCTTCCAGCGAGTCTAGTGTTGTAGCATAAAATTTTCTTTCATCATTTTGAGACTCATTCATAGTACAGTATGAAATGTCATTAGTACCTCTTAGTGTAATGTAGGAGCCTACAATTTAATACTTACAGTGTAATTTCATAAAAATGTACGTCGGTGGGGCTACTGCTAGTACCCTCCTATATACCATCAGAATCTGGTCCCGATGATCAGATCTCTGGGAACATGACAGGCCCTCCGATAAGTAGTTTGATATATTATGCAAATTAAAGGACCCAAGGAGGCCTGATAATGTCCTCCTCCTCCTCGTGTCGATATCCTCATTACTGATTCGAGGGTCGTGGTCCCCTCAACATGGAATTATTTTTTGCCTAACGGTGTCTCGCCATTTCTTCCTGTCCTTGGCATTATGAAGAGCGGCGTGTAGTTCAGTGTCCAGGGCCGTGTGGATCTGATCAGTCCACCTAGTTGGACTGCGACCCCTTGGTCTTTTGCCGTCTACTTTGCCAGCTGTTTCAGATTGTGGCCCTCCTTCCTGGCGATAAATAATGTAAGCGACATTTAATTTTCAGTTAAGTATCGCCATATATTCCTAAGGTTAAATTTTTCTCACATACTTGAACATACCCACCAAAACAATGTGATATTGTTCACAGTGCGTCACTTGTAAATGTGGCTCATTGAAATTCATGAGAAGAAATTGTTGCAGAGAAGCGAGCCCGTAATACGCCGGGCCGCGGGCATCTGACTCCGCTTTTATGAAAAAATAATTAATTCCCTTTGGTTGCAGTAGCTACACTTAAAATTAGGGTTATTGAGAATCTTTCGTGGCCTCAGCAGACGCAGTAAGAGGAAAGAGAGCTCTATACTGTTAGAGAGAGAAGAAAAAAGCTCTTTCATCATCAACTTATAGGTTCGAGGTAGGTACTTTTCTATTGGTCTAAGATCAATTCTTTCCTTTTAAGTATTGTATTCTTTCGATTGATTATTTTGGTACTTAAAGACCGATCTGCTTTCACGTTGATTAAAATCCATAAACGTGTTCCTTTTTTTCGTGCTCCACCTTCTATTATCTAGTTTTTAAAAATTGCGATTATTTTAGCAACAATTCAATTTTTAGAACGATTTTCTGCCTAGAGATAAGTACTTAGTAGATGCTATTCAAAATCAGCTAAGTCCCGGATCCCGTCTCTGCAATTCAAATTTCATAATGATGAACAAGTTAACAAACAAGGGGACCTCGGGGACATTTAACGAGAAACCAATGACTAAGTGGAAACGGATTATTCCCTGGAGATAGTCACAATACGAGGGAATCCTGGCTATTCATTTGTGAACAAAACCGATTAGATTAGATAGCTAATTTCAATACGCTTTGCTAAAGGCTGATTTTTTAATCGTCAGACAAAATTTGAATTTGTACCGGAATTTCGTAACCGAAATCCGAAGAATAGATTTTACTGACGATTGAAAAATCAGCCCTAAATGAAATATACCTATTTCGCATGAAATATAGACCTTTTGTGGAAGCACACACATCCTACCCAAAATCTTGAATATGCACCAATTAGTTTTGTAATCTCGTAATTTTATTTTTAAACTAGTTTTAATTATAGATGTCATAACTGGCCAAATCCCCCTCAAATCCCGCGGGCCAAGGATTGCAATGGCTGGAATGTTATTACAATACTATCTTATCACACATTTTCATAATCGGTTGAAGAGTCCTAAGCGACTTACATAGAAACCCTTCCTTGGACGAGGTTTTCATTCTGTATCCCAAACCACCAGTAGTCCACCACCAGAACAGCCTATTTACGGCCCACTGCTGGGCACAGGCCTCCTCTCATCACGAGAGGGATTGGGCTATAGTCCCTAAGACGGGCCGTGCTAAGTGCTGATTGGGGTCTTCACAACACATCATTGAATTACTTCGCAGACGCGTGCAGGTTTCCTCACGATGTTTTCCTTCACCAAAAAGCTCAGTGGTAAATTCAAATGAAATTTCGCACATAAGTAAACTTAGCGGTGCGAGCCGGAATCGAACCCCCGACCCTCTGCATGGTCGAACCACTGCGGCTTTTTCCGGCAAAATCCTAAACATGTCTGACTATTACCAATAAGGTTTGAATACCAAATGATTTCCCCGGATCGGAATTCCGATCGTACCTAATGAAATTATTACAGGGAAACGGAATTCCCACTGAACTATGCTGACAATAAGTTCTCACAGAACTGTCCCGACTTATTGCTAAAGTTTATAGTCTAACTTTCACTGCCCTGACGTTTCTTTGGGCAAACATAGTTTTGAGTTATTAATTGGTTTGTTGAAGTAACGAAAGATTAGGATTCAAATGCAGAAGTTATTTTACTTTAAGAGCCTTTCGCTTGGGTACCTATTCATATTCATATTCATATCATTTATTGCCAAACCATACCTACTTTACATATCCGACGGTTCTTCTACTCCTTTTGGATAATCTTCAAATTGACCTATAGTCTCACTTTTCTGCTCTTTTTTACCTTCCGATTGCCAAGTAGCGTCGTTTTTATTTAATTTTGTCTTGTATCTCTATCTAGAGTAAGTATTTTCATTTGTATGTCGACGCTAAAAGTACACAGACTTTAAAATAACTCTAGTTATTGCCCACAGTAACGTGAAAAAATTATACCCACCAATTAAAAAAGTGTCATTCGATAGAAGACTAAATCACGTATCGCATGTCATTTTAATTTCCCTGATAACACTTACGACCCTTACACAATTAACATCAACCTGAAAATTACAAGGGTGGCTCGATTTATTTGCTCCCAAGTGTAGGTATAAAGCCTTCTAAATTGCTTCCCTTAGGCAATGCCTACCTTACATTCGCCAGAATAATCTAAAAATAGAAATTCCCGTCTTAAACTAAACAATGTTCGATTGTGAAGTAAACAGGTCACGGCGTTGAAACCGAGTTTCAAGCAGCTAGATATAAAGTTCAATTTGAGCGGTATGACGCTTTGACGGTAGGGATAGGGAATTTCCCTTTCTCTATGTAACGTATCGAATAGAGCCCAAGGTCACCGCAACGATATCAAACCGACGATGCCTACGTTAATTCGTCGTCAACTTCCCCGCCATTCTGTGGTTTTTCCCATTAAATAATGGAGCTAATTAATAATGTGCTACAAAATGCTTTGGCTGAATGTCTAGATATTTCGTGACACAGGAATTTAGATAGGTAATGCCAGTATTATTTAGGTTAGGTATTAGATAGATACCTAATGATGGAACTAATCTAGTATAGGAAGTCCCGCACCTCCGTAATTCAAAACGCTTCAAAGTATTTAAAAAGCACCACCAACACTTTCAACGCTTCTGTGCGTCCTGAGACAGCCGTCAACTATGCGTTGAGAGTGTTAGTGGTGCTCTTTAAATGATAATAAATACATTAAAGGGTTTTGAAATGTACTTATAGGCGCGAGATCTCTACATTACTGACCTACAGGTAAGGCTTAAAATTGTGCCGTAATTTTAATACATACACACACACACACACACACACAGACACACACATATTGGCCCGTGTGCTCATTTGCCTACCAAAAACAAAAGAATACATTCGTCTGCATATTTTAATCTTGCTACATTTTCAGCGATTTCAGCTAAAGAAAAGCTGAAAGAAATCCCTCCTCATACTTGGGTACCTACGGACAAGCTCGCCTTTGTAAATAAGTACATGTGTCTCTTTTCTATAGCCCAACCCTCTCGTGATGAGAGGAGGCCTGTGCCCAGCAGTGGGACGCAAATAGGCTGTAGTAGTAGTAGTAGTAGTAGTAGTAGAAGTAGTGGTCTCTTTTCTGTGTTGAAAACTTGTATTTTTGTCTTTTTTGTCGAATGAAGTAGTACATGGAACATTCTAATATTATAGTAGATTGTTTACCAAGGGACTAAAACAAGCCATTATGACACGAGATGTTTAGCCACCCGAGCAGAGCGAGGGTGGCTATAGTTCGAGTGTCATTATGGTTGTTTAGTCACGCGTTAAACACTCTGCTTTTCACTTGGAATGCGAGGAAAAAAAAACGAAGTTCCATACAAAATTACGATATTTATTATGACAAAGTAGATAACCGGCTACTTCCCGATGACCTAGAATCATGAAATTTGGCCAGAAGCAAGGTCTTACAGCACACGTACAGGAATAAATCTGATAACCGTAAATATTATATATTTTGGTGCAAAAAAAGACAATTTACTAATACAAACTTATCATTTGCGGTTGGCGCAGTAGCCGTGTCTACTTCACCAACCGCAAATAATAATTTTGTATTGTTAAATTTGCATCATCAAGTTTGTAGGTACGGAACCCTCGGTGCGCGAGTTCAACTCGCACTTAACCTGTTTTTTTTATCACGTGACGTGTTGAATGATATTTAGCCAACAGATTCAAACTTGAAAACTAAGTATATTAATATATTTTAAAACTAATTGGGTCATTCATTATTAAATGAATTCACTTTAACTAAAACAAGATTCATAGGTATTCGTAATCATTAAATCGTGTTTCACGAAATTAAATCGTTTTTTCACGCCCTAGAAATTGTCTAGGTTCACTGGAAATGGAGATAATCCTCCTTTCACAAACTCTGTGGTTGGCTGTTTAGGCGGGTTTCCAATGTAAATTAAAAAAAAATTACTTTAGTCCCTAGAGACTAAAAAAGAGCTTTAGTCCCGATGTGCAGAGACTAAAGTAACATTTTAAGAGCATGAGAAGTGAAAAAAATATTTTGTACTTCAAAGAAAAAAATTTGGCAATTTAATATTCGAAGACTTTTAGTTAATTAAAGTATTTTTCTCCAATTCTCAGCTTTTTCAGGTAGATTCAGGAAGATTTCTATAACGATTTCAATTCTCTGACTTCTTGAATCGCTGACTAGTACCTAGTAAAAGTTAGATCCAGGAAAATGTAATAACGTGTGTAAAACGGTTTGTCTATAAGGCACTGGTCCCACCGCGGGCGAGTAAACTATAAGCTATCGGCTATAAAAACGAACAAAAGATAAGCACTCCCGTGTAAATAAAAGAGACACGGCGATATTGATAGTTCACCGCTGGGCGAGTAACTATAAACATCGCCGTGTCTCTTTTATTTCCACGGTAGTGCTTATCTTTTGTTCGTTTTTATAGCCGATAGCTCATAGTTTACTCGCTCGCGGTGGGACCAGTGCCTAAAGTCGGTTTATGGACGATAATTTTACGTGATAATGTCATAAGAAAACATTAATTAAAATATGTTGCATATCCCATAGCGTAGGATATACTATACATCGCCATGAGGACATACAGTGCGCCATATTTTTTCGTGAGCGCAGCCGGCGTTCATCAATTTATAAGACGCTATCAAAAGTATCTTGATAAATGCACTAAAACATTGACCTTATTTTACAGGAATGTTATCAATAGCGAAATTCGTAATTGTGTATTTACAATTAAACTTGTCATTATCCTTTCATAATGGGGAAACAAATAAATTGGAAAGGAAGGCAACCTAATTCCCGTCCCGGGGAATAATGAAGGACATTTCCAACAAATGGCGGTTTTCAGGACCGTCTGTCTTATTAAAACAGTAATAAGCAGTATCATTAATTTAGAAGCAATTCAGTCTGTTATTTGTTCTGCTTTACAATCAACGATTTGTTTGTCTCAATGCTATTGGGCGTAAATATAGTTACCAAAATAGCTATATAATACTTTATTTATATGTGAATAAATAAAGTTACACTACAATAGTACAGGTAACTTCAATTATACGATAATTAATTAGGTAAGTACGAAATCGACCCGGGGACTTGGCAGAATTTTTGTAGTGAGCAATTCACAGAATGAAAAGATATTGCTTATTTATAAGTTACAGGCGTATTATAGTACATGACAAACCTAGGGCGGGCGGTCAATTCGTTAATTTCCCAGATCACATGTGCTTGTGTCCCGAACCGAAGGTGTGGGCCATAAATGCGATCTGGGGCTTTACGAATTACTGCCCGTGGTTTGTCTAACGTTTTACGTCTTGTCTTGACCAGGAAGTGAAATTTTCTTCCTGTGTAGTTAGGAAATCCAAAATTATAATATTTTTAGTTGCTTTCGGCAGCCTTAAGCCAACTTAAGGAATTTTGCTCACACATTCATGTTCTTAATAAAGTGTCGCAGTTTTTCATTGACGATCTTTATTTGAATTCCTCTTCTATAAAAAATAAAATTCAAAATGGCGACAGACGCGCGGACGCGAGCTAAAAAGGTGACGAGAAAATGAATTTTCCAACTAAATCTATTACATTAAGTCGACTCTCGCTCATAATAAGGTGGAAGTTTAAGAGGTAATTAAAATTTTCGTACTACCAACTCGTTATCGTTCGAGACGAGGCCGTTAATCATTTTCAGAGTGTTATGAAAATATCTGCCTTCAAGTGCCTTCGTGAAAGCGTAGTGTTTTGTTTGACCTACATGCAAAGGGTCGGATTTTAGTAAGTATAATATTGTAGTCTTTGGGTCGGATATATTTTTACCATTGAGCTTTTCGGTGAAGGCACGTAGAACGTGGTAGAACATAAAGTTTTCTTTTTGTAGAGCGCGCGTGTGGACTATAGACCAAAAGTACCTAAGGGAGAGGAGGGCCTGCCTTGCCTGTGTCGAGATGTGGTGGACGACTGGTTGTGAAAGTGGTACTGATGGTTGTAGAGGTACCTAATTGACTTGCAAGAGTATAAAATTGGTAAATTACCTACTTATGCGACAAATGTTACCTATAGTAGGTAAGGTACCTAGGTAGGTAATCAGGCCAGGAAAGGAGTCGTTTGATGTTACAAAGGTAGGTATACTTAAGTTTTTAAGAGTTAAGTACTTACCTAATTGATTGTCACATCTCATATTCTCATATATTGTCATATTCGTCTATTCCGGCACTTTCCTCTCCACTGCTCAAAGGTTGACTGGAAGAAATTCCTTAGAGGGATAAGCTCGCCTTTTTACATTGTTATTATTTGTGGTTTTTGTTTGTGTGTATTAATTTTGTTGTGTAAAATAAAGTGTTATTTACTTTACTTTTAGCCACCCATCAATATTGACATAACAATTTAACATTACCTACTAATGGTACCTACCTACCTATGTGTTATTTATTTCCTGGTACGAGTACATGGCATATTAGCAGATTCATGTTTATTATTAGTCCAATACTTAAATGTCATAGGTAAGTAGGTATAGCGTTAGCGAATATAGGTAGGGTCAAGCAAAACGTGACTATATTTTAACATTTTAACTACCTACAATACAATACAATACAATACAAATACACTTTATTGATCACCAAAAAACAATTACACAAGTAAATACAATAAACAAAGAAGAAGGGTGTCAACAGGCGAGGCAGGCAGGCTACCTACACTATCAGATTGATTCTTATTCTAAGCATGTTTTTAGGTCTTTATTTTTTTCGAATTGGTATTTTTTTGTATGGCCCAGGTATGGGATTGATGGTGTGAGAGATACCGTGGAGATACGGTGAGATACCTGTACAATCCCATACCATTTTTTTACCAACTCAAAAAAAATAAAAACCTTAAATACCTACATACTACCTACATGCTTGCAGAATCGATGGGATTCTGTAGGTAAAATATCGTCACGTTTTGCTTGACCCCGTATACCTAAAAAGCAAATATCATATAAACTCTAAATAACAAAATGTATAAACCTGTTAATAAACTCGATTTTGTTGAAAAATTTAGGTACTAAGCATTTTAAATATCAATTAGTTTTACATGATTTTACCGAGGAACACGTTACACGTACCTAAATTTCCCGCTTCCCCCTTGTTTTTAAAGAAACATTACGCAATATATCGCCGTCTCGCTTTATTTCGGCAACGCTCGCTAGCTCGGCCGCTTCCGCGTGATATCGCTCACTCACTTCCACTCATTTCGGCTTATCGCAGAGCGCATGCTCACTTTCTTTGACCGCCAGTACGCATGCGCCGTTACTGTCAGCCGGCGTTCGTGCTCTTCTTAACATAACCTAAATATTGTGAAATTGTGTTATTGCTAAGAAAATGGGTTTAATGGACGGTCTTAGTAAATTCGGCATTGTAGCCCTAGTTGTGTTGGCCATTTGCCTTGTGAAGTTCCTGTTTGATGTGATTTACACGTATGTTATCGGGCCGGCTGTGAATAAAGTGGATTTCAAGTCGAAAGGGAAATGGGCATGTAAGTACACTGGATATTTTAGCTTTATTTGCGTTTTATGCAGGTTCGTAGAGTTTGAACGGTCATTAAATTTCATTGGGATTGGGACCAAACTCCAATTGTTACCCACTCTTTTGCTGTGCTGGTTTGCTGTTTTGAGGCTTGGTTGAGAGCGTTCACATTTTTGACGATGTAGAAAGTGAAAGAGAAATTTGGAATGCTCATTGAATAATTTCGCTATATTTAGCAACGATAACTTAGCAGGTAAACTAAGTAAGTAGGTATTCTGGGTATAAGTTCACCTTAGATAAATAGGTTATCGTTTTTCATTTGAACCGTGCATGCAAGCGATTTTATTGCCTGAATAAGATTAAAGATAACTGGCTGTTCAACATGTTGGAGTATCAGGCTGTAGGTACGTGAGCAATTATTTTTTTAATACCACTTTGACCGCTAATGTGAAGTAGGTAGGTATAGGTTACGTAGGATCTCTACCAATTACATTACTTAATAATATTAAGTTGGTTTTATAAATCGCTGTAAGCTTTATCGCCGTGACCAGTCACCTACTGGGCTGGGGGTCGAACATAGACGTAAATAATATAGACCCGGTCTAACGTACACGTAATATGTCCCCACTTCCACGGTGTCCAATCCAAAGTTCTGTCACCGAGCGTGCGTGACAATAAGCGTTTTAAAAAAAACTTTTTTCGAAACTGTTTCTCAGTATCTAAAAACTCGTCTCGTTGTTGAAAAAATGTGGCCCAGCTTTAGTGTCACGATATAAGTTTAACTTTGGATTGGACACCAATGAAGTGGGGAAACATGACATGTATCTACGTTAGGCCGGGTCCATACGAAGTATTAGGTATTTATGTCTATGTTAATAATATTAAGTTGGTTTTATAAATCGCTGTAAGCTTTATCGCCGTGACCAGTGACCTACTGGGCTGGTGGTCGAAACATTTGTAAAAATAAGCAGGGAATAACGGACGTCAATAGGATAAACAGGAACGTTGCTGAAAGGTAGCTAATAGGTAGGTACTCGGTCCACTTTGCCTTGTTAACGATTGAGGTCATTGACCTCATATAAGTACCTACAGTCAGCAACAGAAGTTAAACAGGTCTAAATTAAAGAGCTCGTCTTGTGTTTACGAGACTCCAAAGATTAAAAAGACTTGATCTTTTCAGTCCTGCATCAGACTCCGAGAGGGTATTTACTAAGTAGGTACTTTTTCGAGTCTTGACTAAAGTCCTTCAAAATCACATTCGAGTCTTAACCAACACTACTCACACACACTGCTATTTTCGACAAAACCGTGTGTACAGTCGTAGTGTAAAAGCCGTGGTGGCCTAGTGGTTCGACCTACCGCCTCTCATGCCGAGGGTCGGGGGTTCGATTCCGGCTCGCACCTCTAAGTTTACTTTACGTGCTAAATTCAATTTGAATTTACCATGAGCTTTTCGGTGAAGGAAAACATCGTGAGGAAACCTCCACGCATCTGCGAAGTATTTCAAAGATGTGTGTGAAGTCCCCAATCCGCACTGGGCTCGCGTGGGGACTATAGCCCAAACCCTCTCATGATGAGGGGAGGCCTGTGCCCAGCAGTGGGACGCAAATAGGCTGTAGTAGTAGTAGTAGTGTGTACAGTCTAGGGCAAAGTCATACGGCTATCTTCCGGCCATATCGGCAACAAATTTTCGTGCCTTCCTGAATACCTACCTAATAAGAAAGTCGTTTAACTAATGCATCAGCCCAACACGATACCTACACTTACCAACGTATAATTCAAAGCACGTCAAATTATGGAATCCACAATAGACATGTAGGTACCTACTTACCTATTACTTAACTAAAGTTTACGGTCGACGAGTTACTTTCTCCAAAACACATGATTTTTATGGTAAACTATTAGCTTATACCTACCTACCTATCTGTCCGCCTACCTACCTATCTGTCTGTCTGTAATTCAAAGATGTGTGTGAAGTCCCCAATCCGCACTGGGCCCGCGTGGGGACTATAGCCCAAACCCTCTCGTGATGAGAGGAGGCCTGTGCCCAGCAGTGGGACGCAAATAGGCTGTAGTAGTAGTATCTGTCCGCCAGGGCTTGTAACCGGTTAATTAAAAAAACCTCGAAATAGCCAAATAATTAGAATTATTTTATACTCTTTATGTGGAACTCCATAGTGTATTTAGGTTATTACTTCTTACCTATTAGGTATTTTATAGCCTTATTAAACATGAAATAGTAAACGAAAGAACGATAAGAAAACCGGTTTATTTGTATGGAGGATGTAACCGGTTTCAAGCCCTGCTGTCCGCGACTTCGTTAGCGTGGACTTTAGTTAGTGTTGCCACGGGAACAATGCATTTTCGGGACATAAGGTAGCCTACCTACCTATGTCCTTTCCCGTAGTCTTAAGCCAAAACCCCACAGCTGCACACGGTCGAGCTAGCCACGTGGGTACACAGTACAATACAATATAGGTACCTACTTTAATGAACACCACACATTCAAGGAACAGTACATAAGTACGTAAACGTAATTATACCAAAAGTACAGTAGTTTCTTATCAAAATGTAGGTTCCTAGGTGGATAGTGGATAGGTACCTACTTCGACGGCATCACGCGGCCACACACGGACAATACGATAAACCCACGTTTATTCTTTCGTGCGTGCGCCGCAGTGGGTTTCCGGCCTTAGCCTATAGGTAGTCGCATCTATCAAAGTTCGCCAAGATTGAACCAGCAATCGGACATCTATTGATATGCTAAGTTCACAGACATCATAGTTTCGCACTTAGGTAGGTATAAATCTTGCATTAGATACCTGTGTAAAGTATCAAACAAGTGTCAATATCAAGAACCGTATCCGTATTTTTTACGAATCTGACGCACTCGCAAAAATAACTTTGATTGATTCAAGGTTCACTTGACCGGATTGTACCTAGACATAGGTAAACACCATAGACGTAAATAATATAGACCCGGTCTAACGTACACGTAATATGTCCCCACTTCCACGGTGTCCAATCCAAAGTTCTGTCACCGAGCGTGCGTGACAATAAGCGTTTTTAAAAAAACTTTTTTCGAAACTGTTTCTCAGTATCTAAAAACTCGGCTCGTTGTTGAAAAAATGTGACCCAGCTTTAGTGTCACGATATAAGTTTAACTTTGGATTGGACACCAATGAAGTGGGGAAACATGACATGTATCTACGTTAGGCCGGGTCCATACGTCTATGTCTATGGTAGGTACCTACTACAGTTACAGAGATTTTTATACTGACGATGAGATCCTTCCTAAGTCCAGCAGTGGACTGGTAGTAGTATTTCGGCTGACCATGACGCATTCTAACGTACCTACCTACATATCTATGAATAATAGTCCGCTTAGTGTTATATAGTCCGCTTAGTTTTAATAGACCTCAAGAACCTTTCTCATTCAATATAACGTTGTTCGCCCATTGAAATTACTTTCATTTAAGTTTTTAATACAGGAAAACTTGCGGAGAGATTTCCCGATACTTTCAAAGAACTATCGGAATGAACAAATTGGAAATGGCCGCAAATCTCCGCCGTGGCTTCCAAGTTTCCGCTAAGCTATCAAAGAGTCTGCACCCAATTATGTCCACCGTGTCTTTGTGGAAACGATGAAACGTGATAGATTTATTATCCCAAATGTTTTATAGCATTCCTTGGCAAACGGGTAAACTGGTTACCTGATGATAAATGGCTTCTGTGGCCCATACCACCGTCTTTCCCCGCCAACCTGCCGCCAAATAGCAGTGCTAGCTCGCACTGTTGTGTTCCGGTAGGGGGTTAAGGCAGCCGGTGAAATTTCTGGCACAGAGGCATCCCATCTTAGGCCTCAGGGTATTCAAGCATTCGAGATCTTATAGTTTCTCAATGGGGGATCATGGGAGTTCGGTGTCCATGGGCCGCAGTGACTACTTACCATCAGATTCCATCATCAGAACTGAACCAAATTAAAATGGGACCAATCCGGAGGCACCACCATAAAAAGAATCATCGAAATCGGTTCACAATTGAATTGACGGAGTAAACGCGGAACATATATACAAAAAAAATATACAGACGAATTGAGAACCTCCTCCTTTTTTCGAAGACGGTTAACAATTAACTCATCGACACATCTTCACAGGCAAGAAGGGTGATTACCCTTCTTACACAATGCATCGATTACCGATTACCCTTCTTACACAGTCACCGATTTCAAGGACGTTCCGTTTCCAACTTTTCCACTCCCCAGGTTGAAAATCTAGATGCAAGTTGCGAATTGTAATCGCTTCAACTCTCTCGTGGGTTAGGTACTGGAGATAAATAAATGCACAATAGGTACCATTTTATACCAAACTTTTGCCAGCAACTCTATTAGAAGTGCCTTATCCATGCGCAGTTTCAATGGGTCACTTGTCATCTGAAAATAAATTGATTCGCTGGTAAACGTTTAAACTACTAAATTGTACATTTATTTTGTACCTATTTAAATGCTTTAGCCGAAGAAGCCGCGGTGGCCTAGTGGTTCGACCTACCGCCTCTCATGCAGAGGGTCGGGGGTTCGATTCCGGCTCGCACCTCTAAGTTTACTTATGTGCGAAATTCAATTTGAATTAACCACTGTTCTTTTCCGTGAAGGAAAACATCGTGAGGAAACCTGCACGCATCTGCGAATTAATTCAAAGATCTGTGTGAAGTCCCCAACTGGGCCCGCGTGGGGACTATAGCCCAAACCCTCTCGTGATGAGAGGAGGCCTGTGCCTAACAGTGGGACGCAAATAGGCTGTAGTACCTAGTAGTAGTAGTAAATGCTTATTGAAAATGTCTATTGTTCTACTACATAGGAAATAACAAAATGTTATGATCCAGTACGCGAATGTCAGGGTTAAATAAAATAGCCTAGCTATTGTTAAGTGATCTTTACTGTACGAGAAAATAATCAGTTCCAAAAAGAATTTTTTTTCTAATTTACAGACAATAGACTGACGTAAGTAAAGTATGTGTCTACATGTTTCAAAAATAAAAAATATTGACGTATTCGTATTACATTAAATTATTCATGAGATCGAAATAAATTTACATTTGTAACGTAATAACGTCATCCACCATCACCACTTCTTCCTTAACAAGACAAGGATGTCTCATTGTTTACCTTATTTTTGTCTAATACATATTAAGTACCTCGGTTTTATACTAGAACCGTTTTTTACAAAGCTGAATATTTTTGAAAGCTAATAATGATAATACCAACCCCTCGTGACGGGAGGAAACCTGTGCCCAGCAGTAGTGGTGGAAAATACCATCTCCCCTCAAGCAACTATTTGTTTGGGGCTAGGAACGAACAGGTTTTTACTAAGTGCCAAGCTAAAGCTGTTTCGCCCTGGTTTTATGCAGAGGAGTCAATAAAGTACCTAAATAAAGAAATAGCTGATTTCCTGCTGTTATAATGTCCCGTTTATCTCACTTTTGCATTGACATACACCGTCTGTCTGATCCTGCCTGTAGCACAGATTACGTAAATAGGTAATTAATTACTTACTACGTAACTGATTAATCACTACTTTTGAAACATCTAACGGGTCGTCAATAAAGTTACCTACATCGGACAAAAATTGCTTTCTCCCCCGAGCCGGACCAAATAAAGCAAGTCGTTTCACCTTTGGCAGTGGGTGGTTGGTTATTTATATGGATGTTTATGTATGTATAAATGTTTTTAAGTATGTTTATTACATTTTGTGTTTGTTTCTTCTGCACATGTTTACTGTACAGAGCACCGCCTACTGACCTAGTTTTTTTTTTTCATCTCCGCTATCCAAAGGTTGTCTGGAAGAGACTTGTATTCTGTATGCCATACCTTTTGGGTAAATACATTATGTCTGTACTGTTCCTTGAATGTGTGGTGTTCAATGAAGTGTATTGTATTTTATTGTATGTATACAATCTGGTACATTTTATTATAAGTCTTGGCATGAAACAGGTTAAACTAACCTGCCCTTAAAGACGTTCTATAGCATAGTTATTTTTAGCCGGTACTCGTGTGAGAGGCTCCAAGGGCCCGGATCTAAGTCAATATTTTAATTGTAACATTTTTGTACCTTATCACTGTCACAGAGACGCGCCATTAAAATACCCTTATCTTCAAATTACAAGGGAAGCTCCTAAAATACGACGGAGGAATTTAGGAAATTTCATTATCTTAGGATGTTTAATTTTTGGTTTGAATAACGACCCAATATTGTCGGATACCTCCTTCTCGGAAGAAAAATATCGTACGTAAGAGTATGCAAAAAAATTCGTCTAGATGAAAATGTGTCCATTTATCTGGGGACACGGTAAAAACGAGTTAGTAGAGTCATTTTTGTTGCTATAAAATTACCTACGATGCGTGTAAATTCCGATGTAACGGATGATGTCGTGCTAGGTAATATCAGGATAAAAAGTTACCCATGCGATATTCGTATGTAATGTTCCTACAGTCGCCATCAGAGATACTAGGTAATATAGAAACAAAGAAGGTGATGATAGGTATATCTGAACGCAATCTTATCGTCAGGACATTGCAGTGAATATTCATATATTTATGAATTTTATGATCACCTTTCTTCGCTGACATACCTTTTTCAGGTGGCGACTGTAGTGTAGTGTAATTCAGATTAATGAAGAACGTATCTAAGTAGATGCAAAACGTCTCTATGAGAATCGACTCGAACTTTACAGTCAAGATTATTACATATATTCAATGCCAAAGTCATTACAATAAAAGACCTAGCTAGACCTAGACCTTAGGGTTCTATATATGCATATACAAAATACATAAATCATACAGTTGAATACTGTGACATTTATATCTCTCACAACATAGCAAATCTAAGCCTGCATTGCAATTTAGACCCTCCGATCCTTTCAACTAAGTCCAAATTCAATTACAGTCATCTGGCAAGAAACTAGCTGATTCACAGGCCCTGCTTTCACCTCGGGCCTTGGTCAAGTTCAAGGTGTACTCGCTCCTACAACCTTGTTGCAAGGTTGGTTTTACGCTGGCCACGTGCTGCCCGTTGACAGGTACTCTTGTGCACTTTGGGAAAGTAGGGAAAATCTTATTTTAATGAATACGAGTCATATTATGCCACTTGATGCTTTCAAGGAAATATAAATGCCCTCCTGGCATCAGTACCAGAGTGTGATATATTTCCTTGGAGATGGGCAGATGTGTGTTGTGAATGTTCAAAGTTTTGTGGGGTGATGGATGCTAGGTAGTCAAGTGTTCCAATCTGAAAGTTTCATTGTACCTAATGAAATTGAATTGAAAGTTTCATACTCGTATATACACGGTGGGTCAGAAAATATGGCAAATAATTAACCCACAGTATCGGCTATCGATTCTAAGTATATTGTATAGGTCTTTAATTTTTTTCGAGTTGGTAAAAAAATAATTGTATATGGGATTGGTTGTGTGAGCGACGCCTGAATCCTATACAAAATGTTTTTTTTTCACAACTCGAAAAAAATAAAGACCTATACAATATACTTAGAATCGATAGCCGATACTGTGGGTTAATTATTTGCCATATTTTCTGACCCACCGTGTATATATTTTATAACAGTTATTGTACAATATTTAAATTCCAAGTAAATTTTGTAACTTCTTTTCATGGCGCTTTGGTCTGTACTGTAATGCCGTGTCAATGTATTAAATAAATAAATAATTATTAAATTATGGAAACCTACAATGTATTGAAATTTTGATTTGCGAACTTTATGTTTGCGAATGTACTTACTTGTGAATGTAGTGTTTCAAGTGTATTTACATTTGATTTTTTTAACATTTGTAATCTCTAAAGAAAAATGTTCCAGTTGGATTTTATTTAGACTGCAGCAAACTTAATACTTAGCTGTTATTCCGAATAAAACATACATTTTCTACGTCGCTAACAATTCCTGAATCTCATTCCAAATAGCCTTATCTCACATTGCCACTTCTAAACATCCCAAAGTCAGTTGAAATTCTAACACATGATGGAAGTACCTAAGTAAATTATTTAGAACTAGGTAGGTACTAAAATTTCTTAATAAACGGGAACAATATTTTCACAATAGGAGATATTGGACTAACTAAATATCATCAACCCATCACAATTAACTTTAAATAGAAATTAACGAGAAATTTAATTTTATATTTTAGTTTTAACTTCCTTAAATTTATTAACGTGTTTCTGAACCTTTCTATTTCCAAAACTCCTACTTGAAACTTTAGTGTTTTATTACAGCCCTAAAAGTATTGGTATCCAATTTGTTAGCACCTTGTATTGGCTTGTAGGTATTAAGATGGCGCCCACAGAGATATATTGAAAATCAAGTAATTGCCTATTTTAAAATTAATTTTCAACAACGATAGCCACGAATGTCTTAAAACACTGTTGTTTCTATAACAACTTTTCATCCGAATTTAAAAGAAATCTTAAAGCGTAACTTGACTCGTCTAACAACCCAGTTGCTGCAGCTACCTCACTATCAATATCAAATTATGCAGATTCGACTGAGCTCGCGCACTGGCAAGGCAACATAAATTCGTTGACTTAGCGCGTCCGCGATCTGATATTATGTTGGTTTATGCCAGTCGCATAATCTGAAGTTATATATATTACTATAGAAACCTAGTTTTACTATTTCCTGGGGAAATTTAATAAAGTGACATACTTACCTACTTAAATTGTCAAAGCCCGGGTCATACCGAACGCAGCAACGTGCATGGGTTGTATATGTGATTGTATATTAGTTAGTATAATTATACCTATAGCATTAAGGGCCCTATCACACTTGCGATTCGCGAGCGACTTTTGTATGGAGGCGAACACGCCGCGCCGCGAGTTCGCCGCGTACGAGTTTTGTATTCAAATCGCTTTCAACTCGTTCGCAAAATCGCAAGTGTGATAACGCTCTAAGCCGGAACTCCACAGCTGCGCACCGTGGAGCTATGCGACGTGGGTACAGAATCGCTTCTTATCAACATGTAGGATACTTATCGGTCGAGCCGTTTCGGAGGAGTTTGGTTACAAACACTGTGACACGAGAATTTTATATAGTAAGACTGGCTGACCCCGCGGACTTCGTACCGCCTCCCATCGCACGGCCACGACACGCACGGACAATACAATGAGCCCATTTTCAGCGTCTTTTTTTAAAAATCTTGAACGACATCCATCTCTTTCATCCTTTCGTTTAGCTAAGTTCAATTTGACGTAAAATAATTGTGAAGTATCATCTGTCTAAAAAACACGTGTCCAATACTTTTCAATAATCTTCCTGTTAGACTAAGGAAAAAAAAGTTGTCGTCATCCCTATTCAAGCCAAACAATAGATGTAAAATTAATCCCGGAATTTCGATTGTTTCAGTGGTCACCGGATGCACAGACGGTATTGGCAAGCAGTACGCCCGGGAGGTAATTAATCATATTTATTAATTAATCAATAAGTATTGCTTTTGCATACATCACACTCATAGGCTGAATGGCAGAATGAAATGTCAAGGGAGCGACATTAAACACTGACTAGATTATATATACACCCACCTCCTGTTTTGAAATTGGTTGAAAATAACAATGAACTACAAACAAATGATAAAATCCAAATTGGTAATGGCTGCTTATGAATGTCGACATTTACTTTATAAATCATTATTTTTCCTACTTTCATTAAAAGTATGAAAAAGAATAATTTATGTCAACAAAAGAAGTACCAAGTTGAAATTATGAGATCAAGTTAGGTAATTCTATCTTGAAATGTCTATGTCATTTTCTTTCATTGTTGAACTTAGCAATTATCACTTTTTATATTCCGATATCTAAAGGTATTAAGAGATGTGGAATTGTGCACCTGGCCCTGGCCTGTGATTGCACTCTCGGACTCGGCCATTAGTGGCGTAGGTATGAATTTGAAATAATATGTCTGAGGATAGTTTGTGCAGATATAATAATTCTTATTTCAAACACCATTACACCTGAGCATAAAAATGTTCCGTCTGTTTTTCACCATAGCTTTTTAAAATTTAAACTCAAATTCAGCAACTTTCAAACAACAGGTTTGCCTTCCGGCTTCCCCAGATAATACATAAGAAAAATTTCACTGCCATGGGAATTTAGAAACTAAACACAAACACTTAGAGAACTCTTTACCGTACTTAGTCATTGTGACGTAGACATCCAAATACAATCAACAGCAATGAAAACGGATCACTTTGTATAGGATTTTCCATACAAAGTGACCCGTTTTCATTGCTGTTGAGTGTATATAGTCCTGTGGCCCGCGTGCTATTTTGTCGGCTTGAGGTATAAAAAGAGTACTTTTTTTTGTGAGATCGAATCTCCAAGTCGAACCGTTCTGTTTTAATGCAATTCCATACAACCGCCAATGAAAACACGAGATGTTTTGTTCCAAAAACAAAAGCAAAACGGAACAATACATTCATTCTGAATGGTTTACCTCATGATGGAATGGACAATATAGCGAGAAACATTTGAAATAGGAATCGATGCAGCCCAACGGACGGAGCTTCGGAGTAAAATTTTATGTTGATCCATTCTGCCTCTTTTATACTAATAATATAGACAGCATTGGGACTAGGTTAAACAGGATTTACAGAGGTTTCTTCTTGTCTATACCTACTAGACAAGAAGAAACCAAAAATAAAATCGATGACCGGTATGCAGCGGTCATCGGTTTTATTTATTAGCAATAGCATTCCTTTTTTATCTGCTATACGTTGTCGTGGTTATACCTACTTACATAACTGGTTTTAGTTTTACACGCCTTGTCTAAATAACAGGTTTGCACTCTTTACGGACCTATATTGCTTGCTACTATGGGATGGGTATGAAGTAAGGTTAGTTTTGAGAGTTAATTAATTGGCACAATTTGCAGCTTCCTTAAAAAAATTGCAACTCAACTCCATAAAAAATAGGTTTAGTAGTAAATATTCGTTTTCTGATAGGTACCATATTAAAAGACGACTAATCTTTTAGCACAATTTAAATTTCTTTATTTCACCCAAGTCTCCATGTGTAAAGTAAACTAAAGTAAAAGACATTTTATTCGGCTAATTAACCTTACATTTCTTAATAACTAGGTAAAACAAAATTAAAACTAGCCGAAAGGGCTCCAGCTCAGCTCTATTATGCTGGGCAGGGCCTCAGCGCTGATTTTCAGCTGGTGCCCGAAGATACAGGTTGTTGAGTCTCAGTGAAATACTTAATACATGCAGTAAAACGATATTATCCCATACATAAAGACACATAAAAATCTAAGCATCATGGGAGTATTTTATTGAAATATCTTATCCTGTCCGGAAATAAAAGAATTCACAGGGATTTTGTGATATTATGCGGAAGAATTTAAAATTGTGAAGAGATTTGGCTCTCGAAATCTTATATTTTAGAATGGATAGCGTATAGAAGAGTTATGCCTCGTGGAATTGGGGCAGTAGATGGAAGTTAGTACATCTATGTATTTAGCATTTATGTACAATATTTAACGACCACCTATGAGTACCTCATCAGTCCTATTCTAGTACATTTTCGTACATATTTACCTACAGTCAAATACACAGATCTCACTCACTGTTAATATGTCTTGATATTTACTCAAGTCCTTATTTGAATAATATTAAGAGACTGTAGTGACGATATTTCGTGTAAAATAATGATAGCAATACAACAGTTAGCTCGTAGATACTCAAATCGATACTACCGAAAACTGAACCTCTCATCGTACATGATAAAGTTGCTTTTGTGATAAATTGTATCGCTAACATAGGAGGTTTAGATTAGCTACTAGTCGATATTATTGTTTACTTCATTCTAAGAGTTTCTGTTTATTATGAAGGAAATGATGGTTCGGTTTGAAAGCCAACCATCACAAGTCCAGTTGAATCGACAAGCTGTAATGGAACGTAATTGTTAGCATATTTTGAACTAAAATAGGATGCCATGCCATTGGTGTATGTGGTTTGTTTGGATATCAACCAATTTACTTAGCTTTCTTTACTAGGAGACTTAGTGGAAGCGTTTAAAAATAGACATCGGTTGATGAACTTTTTCCTATGCAAGCCAACATGGACCTATTTTGATAAGACTCACGAAATACAGTCATGTTTTTCTCCGTCAAATCCAGTAAGTACAAGTTCCAGACATTGTGTCGAAACTTGACACTAAAAAGCTTGACAACATACTTTCTTTTTTCGCCGTAGTTATTCTAAACCTGATCATACCAATGTTTTTTTTATTGTCCACAGTTAGCCGCCCGCGGCTGTGACATAGTTCTAGTCAGTCGGTCCATTGACAAGCTGAGGACCACCGCCGAGGAATTAGGTAAGAAATCCTTTAATCGTCAGCAGCAGCATGAACTCACTGCTGAACTTAGGCCTGCCTGCCTCAACGTTCGCCACGGAGACTAACTGCACCCAATGGCGGATTTGCAATATAAGTCTAGGTTGATTCAAGCACAATTGACTGACTCGTGGTCGTTAAATATGGCCGCCGAGCTGTCATTTCCATCCCATAGTAAAATATTTAACGAGGCTGCTTAGTTAACAGACGGTTTGATTCAACCAACCCTAAGCCGTCCTTGGCCATACCAGGCACCCCTTTCCCAGGTTCTAGGCAAATCTGCCACTACCAAAGACTGTACCAGGTCGTTGCTTCAATCTTTTGGATGGCGACTAACCGACAACGATCGGTAACGCCTGCAGCACAGGCATTCCGGAACCTCACCTGCAAAAAAATGTGTTGAGAATACTTTCGTAAAATATGTGATAAGATTGATAAGGTCCTACGTTCATGACAATTAAATAGAATATACCAATTTGTACAAGCTTTTCCATTATTATATCTTATTGCTTTCAAAGTCTTTTGACAGTAGCTTCCTTCCTGTCTCACACAACCTAAATTGCCATATTTAACCGACTTGAAGATTATAGGAAGATCGCAATTGATATTCAATTTCAATTTGATTTGGCGTCGGTTGGCAAATGAGCGCACAGGCCAACTGATGGTAAGTGGTCTCTGTGGCCCATTGACATAAGGAATCATCGGACCGATGATGAATATTCTGATAGATATCATTCCAAACGAGACTTATTGTGCCTAGCTCATAGCTTAAGCTGTTTGAACAGGAGCCGGTGACGTGCAAAATCCGGTTTGATACGTCAAATCCTACTTCGACGGGTTGTATCTATAGTGGATACATACGGGCATGAAAAATGTAGGACAGATGCCAGAATACCCGCGTAAAAATGACTTACGGCCGGAACGCCCGTTTTTGGTAGACGCGTACAAAATGGCCTCGGCATAGGCTTTGCAAATGCCATGTATTTTAATGAACAAAACGCAAACAAATAAAATCGGTATTTGGCATGGTATTCATAAGCTTCGCGCAGTATATTTGTGGTATCGGCCACAGCTTACAGCAAAGCTATTTGTAATTCCCATGGCTCGTGATCAAAATTATTCTCAAAGAAACCATGCCTCTTTAATTTGGATGCCACATACTCGTATGATTCTTCTACTACACATCCATCTACAGTGTGTGTTGGTTGTGTTTGTTTTTGTACAATACAAAGGACGAGAATGAATAAAAAGAATCTAGATTTATTTCAAGATTTACGATCAAACCTTCAAAGTCCATACTTACCTGGAACTTCTCTTAAAAAGTGTCTTGACCTAGGCGTCTATTCGATTTCAATCTCTCTTCTCTCTAACCAATGCATCTTTTTTCGGCAGAAAAAGACTACAAAGTGTCAACAAAGATCGTCCAAGCGGACTTCTGCGGGGGCGACGAAATCTACACCAATATCGCTCACGAGATCAACGACTTGGAGATCGGAACGCTTGTGAACAATGTTGGCATCTCGTACTCTTACCCGGAATACTTCTTGGATGTGCCGGATTGGTGAGTCTCCACAACCAACTTACGAATTTAAAAATAAACCGAACGTTCAGAAACTCCGATATGTCTCGGAGACAGGTGAAACACGCGTCCGGTTTGTTTGCGCCACTGTTGTTTGTTGTGATCAATATATTGCATGTTAACAATTTTGTTAATAAAAAAAGTTAATTAAAAAAAACAAAAAACCCGACTGCGTAAAAATCTAAAAAGAAAAAGACAAGACTACTTAGTTCAGTAGTAGCCTAGTAGCTAGGATTATGTTAAGTAATATTTACCGTCGCCATCAGATATATAATCAAATATTGATTGCTATTGAGGAATCTAAAGATGCCTACTATCGGGACCCATTATTTGTAACATTTTAACCTAAATTTTAAATGGGTCCCGAGTGTAGGCATCTTTAGATTCCTCAATAGCAATCAATATTTGATTATATATCTGATGGCGACGGTAAATATTACTTAACATAATCCTAGCTACTAGGCTACTGAACTAAGTAGTCTTGTCTTTTTCTTTTTAGTTTTTTACGCAGTCGGGTTTTTTGTTTTTTTTTAATTAACTTTTTTTATTTTACTTTTTTTAGTTAGGGATTATAAGACCCTAAATTCCGCAATCTTGTCATTTCATGGAGAGAGTTGCTATCGTGGGGATTATTAAGTAGCTTGCGATGATCTAAATTACTGATTATTAATCCCTCTAGAGACCTAACCCGGCTCAAAACGCTACAAAGGCCTGACCCTATTAAAATTCTTCAAGTCAACCGATAGATGGCGCTACTGGTACTACATTAGAGTATTAGGTAGCTATTTTATTTATTTACGAGCGCTGAGTACTGACTATTGTAATTGGTACCTATAATCAATTAGGTTATATTTTACTGTATTAAGTAGGTAAATAACACTATTGACACTTTAAATGTAACAACGAAACTAAAAGTCTTCAAGTCAACGGATAGATGACGCTACTGGTACACTACATTGCACATGCGTACGTACTTGATTGAAGTTTGAGATTTATGAAAAACATTATTATTATTTTATAGTCGTCATGATCTGCTTGAAGACTCGGTGGCCTAGATTATTTCCTGTGTTGCTAATTCGAACGAATTTACTACTGGGTGGATAGGTACCTACCTACTTTACGTGGTTAGTAAAGGAACTTTGAATCGTTATAAATCATAAACGGTTCTTTTGTCTGAAAAATGGTCAAAGAAACCTAATAATGATTTTTAAATACCTATTCAACGATACCTCACATGCCATAGTTGGTTGACTTTTATTTTTTTATTTTGTACAATATGGCGTCTGGTGGCCGCCATTTTGAATTTTGATTAATTTCATATATTCAGTGACACGGGCGCGATTCAGACGAATCGATTGACGTATGATTCATTAAAATCGACCCACGCGTTTGAGCTCTAGTGTGCCACAAAGGAACAAACATACATACATACATACATACATAGACAGGTAAACACATAACCCTCCTTTGCGGTGCGCAGTCGGGTAAAAAGTTAGTATAGGTCTTAAGCCCCGGATTGTCATGTAAAATGAACTATCCTTGTAGGGTCTTGACTTGACACTGCAATAGACTATTGAGAATGGTGGACCTAGATACTCGTAATTCAAATATTTTTATGGAATATGAGAAAAATAAAACCCTTATATCCATATCTAGGTAAGGATTGTAAGTATTTCCTCATAGAAATACTTCATTACCTACATATTTTACGCTCATTTTGTTTGGACTGAAGTTTTAAATCAAAAATCACGAAGTACTTAGTGTCAAATAATGAATACTCTGTCGGTCTGTTTACAAAATCCCACACTCATAAATATATTTCTGGATACTTCAGAAGCATTCCAATAGCTCATGCTTTCAAAATCTTCCGCTAATATCGCGCCGTCTGTTGAAATTGAACGCAAACCACACCTTTCGTTCTGAAACGATTTTCAATGGGAGCAGGTGTTCGGGTATTGCCACCGTATGAAATAAGTGCCGTTCAATTGAAATATTATTCCAACTATCGTCGCTTTATCGAGCAGGGATTATTGTGACGCTCGGTCCGCCTCCGACCGTACGTTTTGTACCAATATTTGATTTCTGAACGTAGCCGTGGATTCAACGTTTAAATTCGACTCGAGCTTTTATTTGTTGCCAGTTGTGTTCATGCACTTTTATTAGGGCTCAACCAAAATGGCCACCGAAACGTTTGCTTTTTCATAAGGCTCATGCTTAAATTTAAAAGTGACCCTTCTTTATGTTCAACATTACCTTAGTGTTAAGTGTTAACTCACACGCTATCTGCTGGCTGGTGATTCAATCTTCAACTATACTATAGCTTTAACAGTCATCAAATTTCCATGTATAATTTACCATCCATTACGATATTCTGAGCCAATTTTGTTCGGTGTCGCTCAATCCGCACGCCACGTAAGCCCCTCATCAGAACCTGTTCCGCTTTCCAGAATTAATATAATTACAGTGACATTACCAGTCATTAGAGGCAAATATATTGACTCGTCTTGCTTAATGATCCTGAGAGACTAGAAGGCTTTCACACTAACTGCTCGCTATTATGTTAAATTCAATTGACAGGGATGCCGCGACGCGAGAATGCCTAAGTTAGAAAGAGAGGAAGCATTCGGATCTAGGGCGGGTTGAAACTGGGAAGTCATATAGTAGAAACTAATTTCGGAGCTAAACTCTAGCTCGTTTCATGTTTTAGATGTACGAGTTCTCTTCTTGGGGACTGAAGTTAGAGAAGTGCTTTGTACGTAATGTATGTTAGCATTGCCACCCACCTATATGATCACTATGGTTACCTAATAATTGAAATGGAAATCGCAAATTATACTTACTTTTCATTTTTCGATCGACCTACCGCCTCTCATGTTGAAGGTCGGGGGTTCGATTCCGGTTCCTCTAAGTTTACTTATGTGCGAATTTTAATTTACCACTGAGATTTTCGGTGAAGGAAAACATCGTGAGGAAACCTGCACGCATCTGCGAAGTAATTCAAAGATGTGTGTGAAGTCCCCAATCCGCACTGGGCCCGCGTGGGGACTATAGTCCAAACCCTCTCGTGATGAGAGGAGGCCTGTGCCCAGCAGTGGGACGCAAATAGGCTGTAGTAGTAATTGTAGAATTTCCAATATATATGCGCTCTAATTCGTCCTCGGTAACAAATTATTCCGTCATTAGAGACAAATGATCATTTGGGAATTGATGATGATGTAGTCAATCAGTAGGAAGTCTAAATTATTTGACATCAATTCCGTAACTGGAACGTTTACACTGATGTTTATTTAGTTATATCACGTTATTTATTTGGATGAAGTGGTGGATTATTTAAATAAATAAAAAGTTGGAAAACTGGCTTTATTTCTTCCAAATCTAACCACACTATAAAAAAACTATTTTACCATGATGACAAAATCTAATGATTGATTATGCACGAACACAGCAGAAAAGTTCATAAATATTTTCAAACTGTTTTTATCAAGAAATACCATAGACATCATGTCAGTCGTTATGAAAACACTCACTGCAATTTTTATTACAGGGAATCGAAAATGCAGGGTCTGATAAGAGCCAATGTGGCATCAGTCACCCGCATGACCGGCCTGGTGATGCCTGGCATGGTGAAGCGAGGCAAGGGCGTCGTGATCAACATTGGCTCAGCTTCCTCGATCATACCCAGTCCGCTGCTGACCGTCTATGCCGCTTCTAAGGTAAGCTTGAAGTTTACAGGATCAGTAAAAACCGATAGTGGATGTTCGGATTTTCTCTAGAGCTTCTACGTGTTTGAAATCGGCAAGAAATTTCAATAATTTGCTATAGATACTAAGCTAACCTCGTCGGTAAGTCGGTAAGGTACTCAATAATGTGTCTAGTTTTACTAAAAACATATACAAATATTAAATGTGAAAAGGAGGCTATTTGGTTTAAACTGCATATTCTTTTCGGCGTTAAAATAGGTACCTACAAATCTATAATTTCCATAGACGTAAATAATATAGACCCGGTCTAACGTACACGTAATATGTCCCCACTTCCACGGTGTCCAATCCAAAGTTCTGCCACCGAGAGTGCGTGACAATAAGCGTTTTAAAAAAACTTTTTTCGAAACTGTTTCTCAGTATCTAAAAACTCATCTCGTTGTTGAAAAAATGTGACCCAGCTTTAGTGTCACGATATAAGTTTAACTTTGGATTGGACACCAAGGAAGTGGGGACACATGACATGTATCTACGTTAGGCCGGGTCCATACGAAGTATTATTTATGTCTATGATAATTTCACATTCGTAATAGTTAAATCCGTTTGTGAAGTGCATTGAAATATATCTCAGTCTCTACTACTAACTAAAATACTGCGAAATGGACTTATCGGTTACCTTATTTATGAACTTATTAGTCGTACACTAATAGCATTATCACTGTCTAATTCTTCTTCTCTTTTATAAGTAATGGCTTCTGTCTATATGAGAATTGTCTAATTAATAATAACATGTACTTCCAGGCTTTCGTGGACAAATTCACCGAAGGCCTCGACATGGAGTACAGGAAGAAGGGCGTCATCTGTCAGTGTGTAATGCCCGGATTCGTGTGCACAAACATGTCTGGCATCCGTCGCAGCACGTTCTTTGCGCCCACAGCCGAGACTTTCGTGAAATCCGCCCTCAGCCTCGTCGGCACCGCGGCTAGGACCACCGGTTACCTACCGCACGCAATATTCACCAACACTCTCAATTCCATTTACGGAATGAGCGGCAGTTTTGGTGTGTGGCTCGTCACGAGATCCATGGAAAACAGCCGCAGAAGAGCACTGAAAAAGTACAAAAAACAATAATTTCTCACTACATCTTTCTGCCTCTCCACTATTTCTTCGGGGACTAATTCTTTTACTTTGACTTCCTTCATCTAACCCGTGGTGTAGCGATGCAGTTTCTATAAAGCTCCATTGTAAATGTAACTTAAAGAAACATGGTTAAAATTTTACTTTTTAGATCGCTGCATCACATTTCTTTCACCTTTTGCATGCCATTGCCTCACACCAAAGACTTTGCGAGCGCATTAGTCAATTTACTTATTGTGATTTAGGAATAGTTAGGTACAAATGTAAATCCAATGGGGCTACATTATTCTGAAAATTTTGCATTTAAGGGTTGCCTTTTGAAGTGCAAACTAGTAACACCCATTCGCGTGATATTCAGTTCAACATGGAAAGTGGTTACATTACAATTGTTTAGTTGTTTTAGGGAAACATTTGTTTTAAGAAGTATAGGATTGTAATTTAAATGTATTACAGTTTGGTGTACTAATAAATGTGCTTCGAAATTACTAGTTTTATTAATTTAATAACCTTGGTGATGGATTTTAGGAATTGGGATATTTACGCTTTGCAAACTTCTAAAAATACGAACTTATGCGAATGTAAATACAAATCTTGATCGATACGAAAACGTTACGATATTTTACGGAACATAACAGTCGTTGATGTACTTACATAAGTACTTAAATTGCTTTAGGGTACGTTGTCATTATAAAGCGGGTTCTTTTTTTAACCAAATTGAACCAAATTGATACATGATGCGACAACACAGTTATTGAATCACTAGAGAAGACCGCAAATAAGGTAAAATAAAAATGTAACACGGTATCTATACAGTCGCCATGAGATAGGTATACCTGAGCGCATAACGTGATCATAAATTTCTGAATACAACCTAAGTGTGTGTTCAGATAATATGATCACCCTTAGGTTCACAGTAAGGTGTGAACAGTGAAAAATTTTTTGACATAGATAATGTTACAAAATAACTTGTCCCCTTGACTCTTGTTGAAAATTCTTTACAATAGAAAAATACCTTTCTATTAATAATCACAACGTAGTTCGTAGTTAATATTAATTAATATCAATAATGGTAACAGCCTTTGAGTTTATGTTAGTTCGATTTTCATACAAAAAAAGAAACGAAAAAGAATCAAGCACCGCTTTATCCATATACTAATATTAATATTATTAATGTAAATATATATGTTTATTGTAATCAATGTTCGGAAAACAAATTAAAAAGTAATTTAGTAAGGTTAATGCTTAATGGACTTAATGCTCTGTATAGTACGACACAACTTAGAAGGCGCGAGGGTTAAGCAATAATGGACTCAGCGTCAACGGCTTAAGTTCTTCACCGCGCGCCTTTTTTGTCGTGGTATGCCTATTAACCAGGGCTTGTAACCGGTTAATTAAAAATACCCCGAAATAGTCAAATATTTAGAATTATTTTATACTCTTTATGTGGAACTCCATAGTGTATTTAGGTTATTACTTCGTATTATTTTATAGCCTTATTAAACATGAAATAGTAAACGAAAGAACGATAAACAAACCGGTTTAATTGTATGGGGACAAAAACCGGTTTCAAGCCCTGCTATTAACCACGCTTTAAGTCGTAAGAACTTTAAACAGGTTTTTTTTACAGCGACGTACCTACTTAGGTACCTGCTGATTTTATGATTTGATCTTTTTTCATCTTTAGCAACCTGAACCTCTTTTTCTTCCATGCGATGACCTTTTTGTACTTGGACTTAGGATTTTTTTACATGTTGTTGTTTTTTTTTTTATATGAGATGGATTTTTTTGGGCATCGCAAAATTAAGGATCATGTAATCATCTCGATATATAGAGATAGTAAAAAAATGGTATAAAGGGTTCGAATACCACTAAGGCAGGCTTTCTTTTTCCTTGAAAAAAAAGATAAAAATTTTCACTATAATGAAGTGGTCATTTTTATGCCACTGAATTATTTATTTATTTAGATTATTTTAAATTATGTGTCTATTTTCATATCACCACCTATAAATATCAAGATTATTCATTTCATTTTCAGGAAAGGAAAACTAGAGGCCTGAATCATCGTAGTTGTCATCTGCTATATTTAAAAAAGTTCTAAGTAACAATTTGTATAGATGTGTATTTAGATAGCCATCTTGTTATGACAATGAGTTTTTTTTTACTTTTATATTTCTGTACTATTTGCATAGATTGAGGATAGGATGGATAATAGTAGTACCTACAAATTCAGAGTACAAAACAAATAAAATGTTTTTATTTTTTATTTATAATAATTTATAAGTATTGACATAATTTTTACTTCAACTGTTTATCAGTTAGAGCAGTTTGCTAAGGCTGGTAGAATTATTTAAGTTTTTTTCTACATTGTCATTTAATGTCATAAGAATGTCACGCACTGCTATATCAAAAATCATCTAACCTCATCAAATCATAACAGTCAATCAAGAACAGTGTCATGCGTGTGTCATATTTTCTTTTCCGTTCAAATCAAACATCAAGATGTGAAAATTCAAAGTGAGCAATACAAAATGCTATAAAATCAGAAAAAAATATGCATTTCCCCTCTATGCAACCAGAATCAGACTATGACCAGGCGACGGGTGAACGTTTCTGAATTACGGAACAGTGATGAGATACGATGGCTACTAAGGCAGCTGGCTGCGGACTTGAGTTCAACCTAAACCAGTTGTTGATGGTAATCGGTTCTGTAGTTATCCTGGTCCTGCTTTTCCTCATCGTGTGCCATATTACCAGCGGTAAATAGAAGGATCATATTATTATGGCAAAGGGCGCGCTCTGCTACAGCATAGACTTGCTTCAAATCTTTATAATAGCTTTTGCCTTCATGACACTACTGATTGTTATGAACTGGATGTGCAAATACTTCCAATGTTGAATGAGGAATAAGAATCATGGCTAGCGAGGGATGTACATTATTGATCAACCTGAACCAATTCCTGGCCGTGGTTGGTTCGATGGTGATACTTGTGGTACTCTTCATGATGGTCTCGTACGCGTGCTGTGGCAAAAGTTGTGCTGAAGTGCGATGCCATCGAAAAAATCTTCCTGCCCTACCATTGATGTATTTCAATTTATTGTATTGGGATTCTCATTTGTTGTTTGGCTAATCTTCATGGACATTATGTGCAAAGCCATCCGGGTACTCCCGTAATAGTTAAGTCGTTAGTGATTGCAACTTCTATACCAGGTATGCCATAAAAATAATGGTTATCAACCGCGTTTCCCCGATGTCACAATAAAATTGTTACTCAACCTACTTACTCGAAAATGTAAACTCATTAGGTTAAAGTACGGAATTATTTATTTAAATCTGTTACGTTTTGAAACATGAATATATTGTTTATCTGTTTGCTTGGATTTTATTATTTATTATTGTAAAGCAAAATTAAAGGTAACTAGCTCCTGCCCGCAACTAAATCCCGCGTGGAAATCTGTTATCGCGTTCCCGTGGGAACTATGTCCTTCCCTATCCCTATGTCCGGGACTCCCAACAGTCCCAACTACTTATCTCCAAGCCAAATTTCATCCCAATCGGTCCAGCGTTTGAAGCGTGAAGAGGTAAGAGACAGACAGAGTTTGACGTTAGGCAATATTCGCACTGCGGCGTACCTAATAATATTCGCGGAATAAAAATTGTGGTGCTGACAGGGCCTTACTTTCGCATTTATAATATTAGGTACTATGGCTGTCTCATGTCCGCCAAAGCATGTCTACTGCTTGTAGACTTCCCTCAAAATCACAACCCACACCACTCGGTGCCTCGCTACACGCGTCCACCGGATTCCCGCGTCCTTCGCCATGTCGTCGCTCCATCTGTTGAGCAAGACTCGCCATGGTAAGGTAAACAGACTAAGTCCGATCTATGGACATGTCATCTGTGGTTTAAGGGAGAAACCCACTGCTGCGCACAGACGAGTTACGCCACATGGGCACATAAACGCTTCGTATCTAAATGTAGGGATACTTCCGCAGCAGTGTACAGCCTGCGTTCCCACTAGAGCTGTGCGAGGGAGGATGCGTTGCGAGGAGATGAGTTTGTCATGAACCAATAGAAACACTTAATTTACTTACCTATCCTCGCTCAGCTTAGCTCTGGTGGAAACAGCTCAGCGGAGCGAGGTTTTTGTACATACAAACGAAGGGAAAGATGTGTGCAAGGAATGTGTTGCGAGGCGACGTCTGACAAAAAAGCTTATTTGAAAAGAGCCCGCTGCACATTCTCGCACCGCTCAGCTCCCTCGCACATCTTTGGCGGAAACATTCACACCGTTACACATCCTCGTTACACAACTTCGCACCGTTTAGCCACCTCGCACATCTCTGGTGGAAACGCAGCCTTAGCATGTACAGTGAAAGTTCCGAGTAGAGTTGGGTGAAATGGTTCCGAATGGAGGACCGATCACCCGACTGAAACCAGGCAGTCGTCCCCTCACATAAATGTACAGTCAGCAGAAGAAGTAGATAAGCTGTCCAGGTGTTCAAAATGACGTACACACGACCTTATTCTTAAGACGTTAAGGGCGTGTGTAGGGCATTTTGAACACCTGGACAGCTCATCTACTTCTGCTGCTGACTGTACGTGCGTAGCATGCGCCGCAGTGAAGTTCGGTCTAAATGTCAACCGTATTTTCTTACGTCATAAGAAGAGTTTGGCGTTCACTTGTGATACACTTGTGTCAAGGTAGGACGGGGTTGCTCAGTGGCCGTCTTCCAAGATGGTTGACGTTTGTTGAGCTTCCCCATTTTTACTTGATTTATCTTGTGTAGGTAGGTCCGTACCACAGTTCGTACATTTATCCTTATTACCGTACACTGCTCGGCCTGTAGGCTAATTAGTTGACATTGGCGAAATTGTCTTGCAGTCTAAGTAGAACAGTTGCCGTTACCTTAGATGGCTGGCAATCGGGAACTGTCCGGCCGTCTGTTCTACGACCAATATGACGATCAAGTACTTAATCAAATAGTTTTTTTCATCCAAAAGATGTGAGATCAAACGATCCTCAAAGCTAAGTGAAGTTCATCATTGAAATACTCGAGAATTTCTCAACAGACTAGATGCAAAGCGGAATGGACACACACAAGGCGTACTTATCTAACATTTTCAGCGCAAGCTCGAAAACAAGGTGACCAAACAAAATCCAAACCAGATTAAACTTTTCGCCGAAAGCAAACAGCAGAGATGGGATTGCATTTTAATATTAATTTGAATGGTATAGCACTAACTGCGTTATCGGAGTTCCGCGTGTCATCTGACATTTATTTCTGTAAGTACCTAAGCTTTTTGAATAAAACGTTCAGTCGTGGTCATTAGGGGAAAGTGGGGGGTTTCGTAAACTTTTCTACGAGAGGTTATTCCATTGTACCTATTTAAAGTCCAAAAGTGTACCATGTGATGGTGTAAACTTGAAAACTGCAATAGCTATTTATTCACCAAGAGGAGTAAGCCATTGATTACACAACGCGTGTTCATTTGAGGCCCGACGCGAATCGGAGAGGAATTATACTATACACGAGTAAACTGTATAATAATGGATTTTCACACAACAAACTTAAACCAAATTTGGAAGCAGGATTAATAAGCAACTTTCTTCCCAATATAAGGTTAGTTTGAATGGGCTTTTCGAGTAGGGTGTAGTATAAAATAATTTAAATAAATAAACCGTATACTTAATAGGTAGTTTTGGCGATCTTTAAGAAGTATTTGGCTTCAGCGATCTTTTAATTGACGATCCGGGATTGTTTATTTCACCATATGTAGATTCTTGTTTCCTTATGTAGTGCTATGGGATTTACCATCAGGTGACCTTTGCGCGAGTTTGACATCCAAAACTCGATTTTATAAAAAATAAAAAACCCGACTGCATAATTAAACTTTTGCTATGTTACCCCGTGTCACTCACACAGTCATGACGATCATGACAAATCTAACGCCTCACAAGCCAAAATCCATCGCTATAGAGCGTGCCATAGAACTATACATACCTACATAAATACACTCCAAAAGCATAACCGTTGTTTTGGCCATTCTGTGGCCAATTTGCTGCATAAGTGATCGAATTCGGGTAAAAAAAAAGCCTAAAGGTTGTCACATCATCGGTTTTTGCCCTCGATCCCCTCTATTGAAACAATTTTCCTAAATATCCCCACTTCTGTCCGATTTTCCTTCTTTTCTGATTTTTTACTGTGACGCATGGTTCTGTAGAAAATCGGCTTGCGCTTGACCACATTTTTCAATGTTCGTGTCGTCGTGCACTTTGTGAAGTTTGTTTGAAATTTGAATAACTAGCCGCGGGACAGCTATCTTTTTTTATGGAAGTTGCGAAATACGAGAGAGCAGAACTTCAGTTTGGATGCAACAGCGTAAGAAAGAAGAAACAAATCATTGCTGAATTCACACTGGTATAAATTTAGAAAGTGTGAACATAAATATCTGATTACTAGCTTATGCCCGCGACTTCGTCCGCGTGGAATTCGATTATCGCGTTCCCGCGGGAACTATGCGTTTTTCCCGGATAAAAAGTAGCCTATGTCCTTTCTCGGAACTCCAACTATCTTCATACCAAATTTCATCAAAATCGGCCCAGTAGTTTTCACGTGATGCGCGGTCAAATAAACACACAAAAATACTAAAAACTGTTGGAATGTGTTCTGTTTCTGTTATCGATTCTAAGTATCTCCAGCCAACTTTTTTTCGAATATCTCCCAGCTATAGACAGCCTTATTATACTATGTATAGATAGAAGATAGATATAGTATCTTAACATTTTGTTTGAACAACAAATGTCAAACGGCACGTAAACTAATTACTACCGTCTGTTAAAATAACAATAATTTAGGTATCTATGTAGGTACGCGCATAAATTGACACGCGCCGTGATCAATCCCTATTCCCTGCGGCACCGGGCAATCCGGACAAATACGATCAAAAACGAATTGCTGGTCACTTATTGATGAACAATAAGCATTTAAATGACATTGACGTGTGCTCATGCTCCCGTGCCTCGTTTAAAGCTTCAGTTTTTAAATTGTATTTTGTTTATTATTATTATAGCCTATAAAGTGTCCTACTGCTGGGCAAAGGCCTCCCCTCTTTTTCGCCACTCTCCTCTATTTTATGGCCAATCTGGGTCCATTAAGTTGTCCCGCCATCTCCTTTCGGGTCTGCCTCTGCTCCGGCAGCCATCTCGTGGAAGCCACTCTGTGGCTTTTTTGGCCCACCGTTCCGGATGTATCCGCCAGACGTGGCCGCAGCCCAATCTCATTTGAGCTTAGCAGTTTTAACACCCACATCAGCAATAGGGATGACGACAGGATGAAGAAATCGAAATTCTAATTAGTCCGTCAGTCAGGTAATAAAAAATATTAGACACGTATTTTTTGTTTTATCAAATTAACAAAGAATGACTAAGTTAAAACGCATTAAAGTTGGAGAGTGGGGGCTAACTACGTCACCGTTAGGTATAAATCGTACCTAACCGTGACGTCACGCGACATTTCAACTCAATATATCTCCGTATAAGTTTGATTACGTGAAAAAAGAAAAAATACGTGTCCAATACTTTTCAATAATCTTCCTGATAGACTAAGGAAAAAAAAGTTGTCGTCTCCCCTATTCCCGTTTTGGAGCGCAGCTCGGTATTTAAATTGTATAAAAAAGAAAAATAGTTTTAAGTTAGACATGTTTTGATTGTCATGTTGCATGTTGTTTAGTTTTGCTAACAATGCTCATACCCGTTTTGTTTCTTAGTGAGATATGTTTTGGGAAACTGCTATATTATTTTTGTTGTTTCTGTGTTATCTCCCAATAAATAAATATAGTGCAGTATCAAAAAAAAATTGGTGGTTTGGTATCAGGTCAAATGCAAGGCTCAAGCAGGTAGCTAGTGCCGCACATAAGTCTGGCATTTTCAAAACATGAGTCACCCCGAAAGTGTTAGTTAAAGTTAAGAAATCAAATGTAAAAACACATTTAAGATTTGAAAAGTAGACTCGGGAGGTCGAAGCTCACAGAGCGACTAATACGACACAACTTAGAACGCTCGCGGCGATGCACTGAAACCGTTGACGCAGTGTCTATTATTAAGGCCCTTCATAGACCCAGCTCAGCCGACACTGTCACTCGTGGGACGAGTGAAAGAGAAAGCGCTACGCACAGAACGCCCGATTTAGTTTCTTTTTAAGACGTTTTAATTTCTATAAAAATACCGTCTAAAAAAATGGCATTTATAAAGCTGTCGATGTATGCATATAATATGGATATTTTTTGTGTTATAATTAGTTTTACACTGTTTGATAAAATAAACTGGAGTAAAGTTGGATTAGCGGTCCGAGTTAGAGGTTACTTTGGAATTAAATTGTATCGAGCGAAGTTTCGTGAAACGTGTATCGAAAGCTGTCAATGTAAGGATGATATAATCAAAAATAACATATGTTTTTTTCATATTTTCAACTTTTAACATTTCTTAGAAAAGTATGATCTCAAATGAGCAATTTGACGATGCTAGGTCAGGGAAGGGCCTTAATTGCGTAATCCTCGCGCCTTCTAACTTATTTCGGCTATACCAAGACAAAGCTTGGTCCCCACCACAACAGCCTATTTAAGGCCCACTGCTGGGCACAGGCCTCCACTCATCACGAGAGGATTTGGGCCATAGTCCCCACGCGGGCCCAGTGCGGATTCAGGACTTCACACAGTCTTTTCATTGTCATTACCTCACAGACTGCACCCATCTGTGAAGCAATTCACCGAAAAGCTCAGTGAAAATACCATGTTCAATCGGCCCACAGATAACAAAAGGCTTCCGGTTTCATCTTTCAGGATATCAGCACCGCTACAAATTACAGAGTTTCTAGCGGTTAGTTAGTGGTACATTACGGCTCGGGAATTTCAATTGATCTTGGATGTTTGTGAGAATGAAAATGATCTTTCATAAACGTTCCAAATATGAAATACATAGCAGCACGCTTTCATTGATATTTATAAATAAATTCATTTTTTATTCTGTAACTAGCGAACCGCACCTACTTCTAACAGGTAGTAGTACAAATTATACACCTAATCCTGGCTTATGAATCACTCTACATATTGGTGAAAAACGCGAGAATAACTACTACTACTACTACTACAGCCTATTTGCGTCCTACTGCTGGGCACAGACCTCTCATCACGAGAGGGTTTGGGCTATAGCCCCCACGCGGGCCCAGTGCGGATTGGGGACTTCACACACATCTTTGAATTAATTCGCAGATGCATGCAGGTTTCCTCACGATGTTTTCCTTATTTATTCCTTAAGCAGATATTTAATTCAAATGGAATTTCGCACATAAGTAAACTAAGAGGTGCAAGCCGGAATCGAACCCCCGACCCTCTGCATGAGAGGCGGTAGGTTAAACCACTAGGCCACCAGCGATGTGTGAAACATTAACATTAAGGTACCATACCTATACGTACTACAAACTACACGATCTTCATTAAAATCCCACTCAGACAGAACAGTCAGAATACCTACCCGCTCAGGAAATTGCTCGTACCTACACATCACAGCGCCCTCTCGCAAAAAATAAAAGACTAAAAGTCTTTTGAATTCGCGTTCTGTTTAATGTACAACAATGGCGCCTGATTCAAATTGAGTCGCATTGTCGGAACGACGTGCTCGATACGTCGTATTATTTACATACATTAATATGCAAAACCGAGGTCACGGGGTTGGTTCGATGCCACCGGTTCAATATGGGTTTCACTAATTAGGATGAAGTCTATTGTGAACTAGACGCTGTCTTCAGTTTTTTTTTCTGGAAAAGTTAAGATTCAGGATTTGAGTGGAGGAGGTTAAGATTCAAAACTGTTATCCATAATTATTATTATCTTTATTATTAATATTATAAATGCGAAAGTAACTCTGTCTGTTACCTCTTCACGCTTCAACCGTGGACCGATTTGGATGAAATTTGGCATGGAGATACTTGGGGTCCCGGGAAAGGACATAGGCTACTTTTTGTCCCTGAAAAACGCATAGTTCCCGCGGGAACGCGATAACCGAATTCCACGCGGGCGAAGGCGCGGGCAGAAGCTAGTTAATATTATAAATGCGAAAGTAACTCTGTCTGTCTGTCTGTTACCTCTTCACGCTTCAACCGTGGACCGATTGGGATGAAATTTGGTATGGAGATAGTTGGAGTCTCGGGAAAGGATTAGGCTACTTTTTATCACGGAAAAGTGCATAGTTCCCGCGGGAGCGCGATAACCGAATTTCACGCGGGCAGAAGCTAGTTAATATTATAAATGCGAAAGTAACTCTGTCTGTCTGTCTGTTACCTCTTCACGCTTCAATCGCTGGACCGATTTGGATGAAATTTCGCATGGAGACCGCGCGGGCGAAGTCGCGGACAGAAGCTAGTTAAATATAAATTGAAAATTTTGTAAATTGCGAGTAAATATATAGGTAGGTACTTACCTAACTTGCTCTAAGTTTATGTATGACAAACGTTATTACCTTAATATGTACCTACTTATATTATTAAGATTGGGTCGTAGATCAGCATGCAGACACACTACAGCTGGCTGGTCGGGCGACATCTGGCCGTTGGCAGAAGCGGTATGGATGAGGCTGGCTAAGGACAGGATATAGAGTTGGGACTCAGCAGTAACTTAAGTAAGTAAGTAGTAGTTAAGTATAGTTTTTAAGTAGGTAGGTGTATGTAGGCTGATATATACATGGTGGGTCAGATCATATAGCAAATAATTAACCCACAGTGTCGGCTATCGATTCTAAGTATATTGTATAGGTCTTTAATTTTTTTTGAGTTGGTAAAAGAAATAATTGTAGGTATATGGGATTGGTTGTGAGAGCGACGCCTGAATCTTATACAAAATATTTTTTTTTACCATCTCAAAAAAAATTAAAGACCTATACAATATACTTAGAATCGATAGCCGATACTGTGGGTTAATTATTTGCTATATGATCTGACCCACCATGTATATGATACTAGCTTCTGCCCACGACTTCGCCCGCGTGGAATTCGGTTATCGCGTTCCCCGTTACCCGCGGGGTCCCGGGAAAGGACATAGGCTACTTTTTATCCCTGAAAAACGCATAGTTCCCGCGGGAACGCGATAACCGAATTCCACACGGGCGAAGTCGCGAGCAGAAGCTAGTTAATATTATAAATGCGAAAGTAACTCTGTCTGTCTGTCTGTTACCTCTTCACGCTTCAACCGCTGGACCGATTGAGATGAAATTTGGTATGGAGATAGTTGGAGTCCCGGGAAAGGACATAGACTACTTTTTATCCCGGAAAAACGCATAGTTCCCGCGGGAACGCGATAACCGAATTCCACGCGGGCGAAGTCGCGGGCAGAAGCTAGTGGATTTATAAAATGAAGTCCAATAAAGTTATGCGTTAAGGTTAATTTCATTGGATAATAGTCTAGTCGCGATAGCTTAGTGGTTTGAGCCTCGTGCGTGAGAGGATCGAAGGTTCAGTTTCGGCCCGTTCCCCGTAATAGATATGCGTTATATATACATTTAAGAAGTTTTAGTGTGAAAATTTATATGGAACGAAATATCGGGGTTAATAAAGCGCCTAATGTTATTATTATAGCAATAGTACCTAGTAGGGGATTTTGAAAAACAGTTTGGAAAATGTAGTAGTAAATCCATTGAGATTTTGCAAAACATAAAATTCATTTCATATAAATTTACCCCAAATAGGCAATCTCCAAAAACATACTTATTAGTACTTACAGCAAAAACACGCGTCTTCTATGCCAGCACGGCTAATTCTCATACATACAGTGCTCCCATAGTAGCCTCGTGGGATGGAAATCGTTAAAAGGCTCTCTGGGAGATGGATGGATCATGGAACGTAAGCAGGTATGCTTAAAGCTTAATAACTTTGTCAGGAGGCGGTTTTCTTAATTAATACCAAGGGAGATATATTTCAAGGAATATTTCAGACAGCTGATGTCGCTCGCTGGTGAAAATATCTATTTAATGCATAGTACCTGGGCGACCGAGCGTTGCCCGGGTGAAAATAGCTAAAAACCAAATTTTCCAGATATAAGACCTAGCTAGAGCGATTTCTCACCCCCGTAAGCCCCTATATACCAAATTTCGTCGAAATCGTTAGAGCTTTCGAGAAGGCGATTACCAATATATATACATATTTATATATATACAAACTAGCTGACCCCGCGGACTTCGTACCGCCTTATAAATATTTTTTGGGCATGAAAAATTGCTTAGGTACGTATTCTCAGACCTACTGAACATATACACTCCAAATTTGATAAGAATCGGTCCAGCCGTTTCGGAGGAGTTTGGTTACAAACACTGTGACACGAGAATTTTATACTATATTAGATAGGATAACCTCCAAAGCCCCTAGGTATTTAGTTACCTCCAACAGAAAACAGTATTTTTTTAAGAAAAGAAATAAATTAACGTGGCTTAGTCCAAGAATTATTAGTACTAATTAAATAAATGTGAAAGTATATCTGTCTGACTGTTACCTCTTCACGCTTAAAACGCTAGACCGATTCAGATGAAGTTTGGTATGGAGGTAGTGGGAGGCTCATGGAAGCTTTATCGTGAAGAGGTAACAGACAGGCGGACAAGAGAGTTACTTTCACATCCTACATAGTATAAAACAAAGTCGCTTTCTCTGCCCCTATATCCCTATGTATGCTTAAATCTTTAAAACTACGCAACGGATTTTGATGCGTTTTTTTTAAATAGATAGAGCGTTTCAAGAGGAAGGTTTTCGTATATATTTTTTTATAGTTTAACGCTCAATTCCCGCGGGAACGCTATAATCGAATTCCACGCGGACGAAGTCGCGGGCAGAAGCTTGTTTATAATAATGTTTAATGTTCCCTTGCTTTTTATCTCGGCGGTAAGTATACATTTGGTAGGTATATCGAGGTTTACTGGGGCGAAAAATCGATCTAGCTATTTTAACGCGAGCTAAGTTCGGTCGCTTGTACTTTCAGCTATTCCTATTAAAGGTATGCGACCAGTTTCAAAGTGTCGCCAGAAATAAAAAGTCCTTAGTAAAATGCATCAGAATTTTCCTGAATTTGCGTTGCTGAATAAAGACCGTGTGTTTTAACTGAATTTTAAGCAAATTGGACTTTAATCCTGCATGTTGAGTAATTGCGGTTTGGTAGTTTAGCGTACACCTGAGTTAAAACTTTGTCCAAGCAAAAATGAACAGTTGGTGCTTTTGAAACTAGAGATCTTCTACTATCTAAAGTCCCGCGCCTTCACATTTCAAAACGCTTCAATTTTTTATTATTATTTAATAAGCACCACCAACACTTTCAACGCATAGTTGATGGCTGTGTCAGCACGCACACATGTGGTGAAAGTGTTGGTGGTGCTTTTTAAATAGGTACATTGCAGCGCATAGTAGAAGATCTCTACTCGCAGGTTGCTATTTGGAAGAAGATAACGCACTGGAATGTGAGACAATTAATTTATCTTGGTTTTGCAGAATTTGGTAGCTATAATCGTAAGTATATCTAGAAACAACAGAGTGAAAGTGCGAATATAAAATAGAACACAGTTAAGAGACAAATGTTTAGGTACTCAATGAGATTTTTCACGACTTGGTCAGATATTTCACAAAGCCTTTGGGGAGGCTTATGTCCAGCAGTGGACGTCTTTCGGCTGACATGACGAATCATACATTCAACATAAAGTATTCATTCCATTCTTAACACAGTAGGTACTATTAATGTAATTTATTTAATAATAAAAGATAACCTCAATTTCCTATCATTTTGTTGTATTCCATAGCTCAAGACATATCAGTGTGTCAAATGCTAAGTAATGTAATTAATCATTGTTTGTTTCACCGTAAACGAATTAATCCACAGCGAAGAAAGACAGCGTGATGTAGGTACACTGGATGTGAAAATATGACAAGATTATTCACTTTTGACAAGACTTGCTCAAGTGATAGATTCACACAACACTGGACTGAGATGTATACTGTAGGTAATTGGAAGGCGAACGAGCACGTATATGGTAAGCGGTCATTGCGGCTCAAGGGTACAATAAATTATGAGATTTCCATTTCGTTTCCAACCCTGGCCTTGAAGCAACCGGAACACAACAGTGCTTTTTGGCAGGAACTTAGCGAGTAAGGCCGTGGCCGTGGCCGTGGTGGCTGTCCGGACGGCGCGGGAGGCCTACCGACAGCTCGTCTACCGGTTCGCGGACGCCACTCCAGAATTTTGTGGCCCCATCGGCCATCAGTCCTGCGAGCAATGTGCCCCGCCCACTGCCACTTAAGGCTCGCAATTCTTCGGGCTATGTCGGTGACCCTTACCTACAGTAGGTATCAAAAATCAGTTAAGATTCAAATACAAAGGTGACGTCGAGCCCTCTGTTCTGAACCCGCGAGTTATTTACTTTCATTATGACTACATCCGCGTTTCTCTGTGGCAAAATTTAATTAAAGCCCTTACATAAGATTAATGATACGGAGAAGAAGCAAGGAAAACATTCACGTGTCTTGTCGGTGATAAATACCACACGTTTAAACTGTGTTGCCATATGTAACTTGGAAAAATCATAAAATTACTTTTTCTTTTCGGGATAAAAAGTACCCTATTTGTTGACCAGTGTTATAAACTACCCCCATACCAAATTTTGTTCTAATCCGACCATTAGTTTTCGAGTTTAATCCGGACATACAAACATTTTTTTTTCTAAAAATCGTTATTTTGTGTCCAGTATCGTTTATACAGTCCCTCGACTTGATAGTTTCTTTTAATTTTCAAGTTACAGACGCGACTTCTATAGACTTATTATTAGTATATACATATAGATACCTAATCATAGATAATGGTATTTCTATTGTTATTAATAAATCTACTTAAAGAAAATTGAGGTGATTACCTGTGAGACGGTGCAAAAGGTAGTGATTTAAATCCCGACAACCAGTTAATGAAGTTTATTGAAATTTCTCTAAATAATATTTGGGATATTCACACTACCTGGCAACACTGCTGAGTACATCTTACGTATGAAATATTCCCGTGAAATAAACAATCTTGAATGGGGAATTGTGGATGGATTTGTTACGGAAGTTTTTTATAAGGTGGCTGTCGAAGAAGTTTACTAGTACCTAGGCAGCTGTATTGACCAAATACACGCCTCTGCAAGCCAAGTAGGTAATAGACAAGAAATCTGCATAATTTTGCCACTAGGTAGGAGCGCTGCAATCGCTTGACCTAAACCATCTGTCAATTACATAGAGAAATATTTGTTTTGTTATTGGTTTTACTTAAATTATTAAAAAATGCCGCGCTGTGCAGTTCCAGGATGCAATGAGAACGGACGACACGTATTTCCGAAAGACTTAGTATGACGTATCTGGAGTAGGTATAATTGCATTGGGATGTCTTCATTTTCATCACAAATAACTGAACCAAAATTAAAATTGCGTTCAATATTTAACAATTTTAAACAAACCTACTTAAAATTTTCAAAAAAAATTGACAGCTGCAGTGTTTGGGTTTCGGTTTGGATCAAGCGTTTGCAGCGCCATCTAAGTCGAGCTTTGCGTATGTCTTGTCCATTCAAAGATACTTATAATAATTTTAATTTAGAAAATCAAAGAGGTGTGTGAAGTCCTCAAGAGTGCATTGGGCATGTGAGGAGACTATACATGTACCTATACACCTCAACCCTCTCGTTATGAAAGGAGGTTTGATTAGGTCTGTGTGTTAGTATTAGGCTGAATAACTAGACTGGTTTTGTACTGGGTGTGTGGAATCAAATATTATCTACATTCTACAGAAACATGATTTTACTTTCCTTGGAGATAATTTCCAAGTTTTTATTTTATCCACGTCTGAATCTGGTATCTTTTCAGATACTTACCAAGAAAATGCACTGAAACTTTTTATTGTTTGTTTGTACAGAAACACGGACTTCGGAACTCATTTCGCAACAAACTTCTTTCGCATTTTAAACACTCGCCCGGCTACATTAGGGCACTTCCCGCCTTTGTCGATAAAAATTGAATTTACACTCCGTAGGTACTGCTCGATTTTGTAACATTTGTTAAGCAAATTAGATTTAAAGTAATTACGTGGCTGTGGAAGTTTTCACGGTAGGTACCGTTTTTACCAAGTTTTCGGAACTTTGTTGTAATTAAATTTTAAAGTTAAAGAAACTTATTATTTAAAACCTATCATTTACAAGAATGCAGACTTAGTCAGATTATCTGGGGAAATCTGGGGGCATGGCAGTGCCCCCCAAGTAGAGCACAAAAGGACACACAGCCGTACCATCCTTTTCTAGAACCCATTCAGGTAAATATGACTAAAGCTTACCAGGAATTCAGAATATCTGTTAATGAGGGCGATAATTCTGCATACCTATCATAAATAGCAACACCAAATTATAATATCAACATGCAAAATAAAAATCGACTTGTTTTAGAAGGGGTGTACAATTTTATACGGAGCCGTAAACAATAAGTACTTAGTTGTCAGCTGAATATTTGGTCACTATATAAGCTGCAATATGGCGAGGTCTACTGAATTCCTGGTCAAGTTTTACATTGAAATTATATTTGGTAACAACTTCATTTTTTTCAATACTCCCGACTGCATACTAAATTTTGATGTAGTGTCACTCTCACATCAAGAAATCTAACGAGACCTCACAAGCTATAAACACCCACCAAACGTGCCAACGAAATATACATACATACTACACTCGAAAAATTCAACCCTCCTTCTGGCGCAGTCGGGTAAAAATACTACTTGAACTCTGATAGGTACTGAACATTGTCACTCTGCCATTTAAGGATACCACAAACGGGTATAGCACTGCTTAGGGAATGGTCACCCTGAATAGTGTTATAGTTGTTAATTTTTCGAAAACAAAGTGTTATTCAGTGAGTTGGGACCCCACCGCAGCCGAGCAGAAAGGGTCGGCCAGTTATAAGCTCACTAGTTCTAATTAATTTCTAGTTTTAGGTACTTGTTAATTTGCTCTATAGGGATTTCTAGGGACACACGGTCGAAAAAAAACTTCTGTAGGTATTTTTTTTCTATAGTAAATCGTTATAAAATATAGTCATTGAGTACTTAATACCTACCTGGAATTAACAACATATTATTTTACGCTTATAAACTTGAGAAATCCATACTTATAGAATTTTTGCCATGAGCATTGCTTTCTCTATCGTCACCATGACAATGAGCTTATACAATACAATACAATACAATACAAATGATTTATTTCGGACGGAATCCATATTGATTAGTAGTTACAAACTTAGAGCTATGGTTAGTACACTATATGCTAAACTTAAATTAAAGGCGCCTGGGCACCGGCATTACAGGCGCGTGCAGCTGCACGTAACGCTGCAGCAGCGGGGAGTCCCAGCGGTGGGCTAGCATGCTCAGGATGCTATTCGAGCTGCCAAGACTGCGGTTGAGGAGAGACGTACATCTTTTCCTCATGATGGTAAAGAAGCAGTCCGTGTGCGCCTCCGCGAACATTCCCGACGCACTGCAATAACGTGGCAGCCCGAACATCATCCTGAACGCGTCGTTATATTGAACGCGCAACGCGCTGTAAGCCCTCTGAGTAAAGTTGGTCCACAGACCGCACGTGTAGAAGGTTTGGCAAAAAGCCTTAAATAATGTTAATTTAACTTCCTTACTACAACGCGCGAATCTACGGGCCAACATGTTACAGCGAACGCACAGCGCGCGGCGCTCGCGCTCGATATCCTCCACGTCGGACATCGTCTCGGTCACCCAGTGGCCCAGGTACTTGAACTTGTCAACTCTGTTTAAAGGGGTACCACAAAGTGTGACCCGTTCCATTCGGTATGATTTCTTACCCGCTTTAAATTGCATAACTTCACTTTTGGAAGCATTGTACCTGAGCCCATGGGCCTCCGCGTATGACTCACAAATGCGTAACATTTTTACTAACCCTCCCATCGAGGGGCTCAGCAGCACCATGTCGTCAGCGTAGCTTAAGTTGTTTACACACACCCCTTCTATGTGACATCCGACATGAGAACTGCTGAGCTCCTCGATGAGGCCGTTCACGTAAACGTTAAACAGTTTAGGCGAGCTGAGCCCCCCCTGCCTGACCCCACATTGTAAAACATAAGAATCAGATAATGCGCCAGCCCACCTTACACTATTTCTTTGATTACTGTACCAGTGCCTAAACAATGAGGTAATTTCTAGCGGAACGGATGAATCACACAGTTTTTTCCACAGTAGATCATACGAAACCGTGTCAAAAGCCTTTGACAAATCCAAGAAACAGGCAAATACCGGCGTTTCACGAGATGTATAATATTGTACAGTTTGCTTGAGACATAGGATTGCGCTCTCTGTGGATAAACCCGGCCTGAAGCCGAATTGGGCGTCGTGAAGCTGAATATTATTCCCTAGAATGTCATCAAGCAAACTGTCCAGCACCTTCGCTACAACCGTGGCTAGCGATATCGGCCTGTAGTTGGAAATGTCAGAGGCGTCTCCCGTTTTATTTTTCACAATAGGCACCACTATAGTAAACATGAGCTCGTCAGGTAAGTAGCTATGATTGATACATAGGTTAAATAATAAAGATAGGACCCTCGGGAGATGGTCACCCGCATACTTGAGATGCTCGATGCTGAGGTTGTCATGACCAGGCGACTTCCCTCTCTGCATACCATTTATTTTACTAGCAACTTGCTTAGCAGTAAACCTAATGGGGGACCCAATCTCAACCTCTGCACCGAGCCTCCCAGCCGACGGGAGTGGAGAGTCCACTGTAAAATGCCGCTGGAAAGCATTCGCGATATCCGCCGGATCATGGTTATCGCCCACGCTCACCGGCCGACTGGTCCTAGGGTTTAGTTTCGCAGTACTTTTCCAAAATTTTCCAAAGTTTTTTGTAGAATGGTTTTTAGCAATCATATCCATTTTAATAGCCTGCTCGTGATTTTGACAATATTTTAATTTGGATTTAAAAATCTTTTTTGATTGTACCATCATGTCATGGACATACCCAGCAGTGGGTTTGCCGTAAGATAGCCACCATTGGAACCAGAACCGCGCCTCCCGGTGCGCGCCGGCGACGTGCATGTTCCAGCCCGGTATGTACTTATGCTTCCCGCGCCTAACTTCCTTATGAGACTCCACGGCAGCCAGTTTAAGAACGTTAATTACATTATAATACAATTCCGCTATCCTCTGTTCATGTTCAATGTTATTACACATTCGATCAGCACACTCAATATATTCGGTTGGAAAATGAACATCCTTAAACTTGATGGAACAAAATTCAGTATATTTCTCTATTTGACTCGCATCACGTTCACCCCAAATTACTTTATTATAACTAAAATTTGATATCATTACTTTGGCATTAACTAAATTAAAATTACATTCTACCAACAACGGGTAGTGGTCGGGCCAATAAACATTATACAACACCGACGCATGCGCGACCGTGGCCCTCGCCGCGCTCGTCACGACGCAGTGGTCGAGCCAGCGCCGGCAGCCGTGCGCTTCACTAACGTACGTGTAGGTATCGCTCGGTAATAAGTCCATATCCACGCACGTTAAAGATTGTTCTTTGCAAAAATTCGTAAGTTCTAAACAAAACGACTCACCCGGGTGGGCGTTGAAGTCCCCGAGCACGAAAACCGACTCCACGTCGTTACTTTCCACAATAGAATATATTTCCGCCAAACACTCCGTGAACTCACTCAGATGGTCCGCCGCGTCGGTGGGCATGTACACCGACATCACGATCACCGGCCGGTCGTTAAGGACTATTTTAATAGCCGCCAGCCGCACACTGTTGCACTGAATGACCGAGACACACGGGAACAACGACTTCTTCCACAATAACGCGACGCCGCCGTGGGGTCTCCCTCTAAGTACCTGCACTGACGAGTCGATGGCTGATTTTCCCGTAAAGGCAAATTCGTCATTTATGGTGCCTAAAAAAGCGATGTCATGTTCCATCAGCCAAGTTTCTTGCAGCGCGATAATTCCAGCAGTGTGACATAAGTTACGTACACATTCCACCGATCTCATTATGTTTTTACAATTAAAACTTATTATATTTGTAGCCATCGTACTTTAACTTTTCTTGAAATTCACGAATCGGCGATATGAAATACCGTCCGGCCAAAAATCATCTCTCGAAAACATGCCAATCTTATGTTTCGGTACAAACACTTTATAAGCGTCGTAATCTTTTTCCATTTTCATGGTCATTTTATCCAGCGAAACTTTAATGTTTGTTTTACTTTTTATATATTCAACTATGTCACACACGGTCACCTCTTTCGAAACATTATAGATGTATAAAGGGACTCTAATGTCCGCTGCTCTAAATTTAGTTTCTGTAGATACTATTGCTTTTCCTTGGTGGCCTACAAATCTATTCTGAAATCTTTTTCTCTGGACTGTGATCCATTCATCTTTGGGGACTGCAGATTTAAAAGTACCACCCTGAGCTGTAGCTGAATATGACACCTTATGCTGCGCGACATCCGCCGCGTCAGTGTGTCGCGGGCCCGGAGTGTTCTCGGGCGCAGGCAGCCGCTCGGGCGCGGCGTGAGTCATGCCCGCGGCCGCGGCGGCGGCCGGCGCGCGCACCTCGCCCGCTCGCTCGCTTACAGCTGATGTGGGTACTTCAACGGTCGGCGCGGCGCCAAATGTTTGCGTACCCACCTTACATAGGGAATTATTAATTTTCTCACAATTATTCGAATTGTCACATGTAGACTTATTCTCATTTTGTGGAGACGTCTCGGCTTCCATCGATATAAAATTCAGGCCCATAGGTCCACTGTGACAGTCGAAACTATCTGCTACAAAGGCACCTCTCTTAAAGTTGATATTTTCTTCATAATTAACCAGCGATGCTTTTTTCAGATTGTCGAGCTCACATTTAACCATATCTAATTCAGTCTTAGTGGCAGATTCGTTCACAATCATTCGTAGTTCGGCCAGATCTTTCAGTATTTTGGTTGCGTCCAAATGGTTAAACAACACCGGCGGTAATTTGTGTAGGTCTCTCGCGACAAAAATAGGGATTTCATCAACGGGACAGTCCTTCATCAGGCCAATCATATCGCTCAGATCGCGGTTAGACTTCCCATCACTCTTGCGTTTCTTCAGTTCACTCGACTTCGAGACGGATTCAAATAGCAACCGTTTCGCACTAACAATTTCGTCTTCCGAAAACGCAGTAACACAGATGCGCCTTAAACTCGGCTCGTCCAAGAGATGCAACTTGTTGCTTATGAAAGCCAATAACTCATTAATCACCACATTACACGATCCACATTTCACCGTATTAGACATTGTTAATAATAACAACGTAACTCGCGCTCAGTACCGTTCGCATGCGCGCGCGGCGTGAGACTCACTTATACTAGCTTCTATCTAAATATCTGCCTATATTTCTAACTAGTTAAGTTCAATACTAGGTGCTTCTTGCATCTTAGAATAGACCTAATTAAGATTTTTTCTTGATTTGAAACATCATTTGCTTGGGCATGTTGAGTCAACTGCATTGTGGACGCCGATTAGGCCAATGCGCTAGTACAGTAAAAATCCTATCCTGGTACTGTACCATCAAAGGGGGAGCCGATGGGTTTTAGATGTTTATCTGGTATATGCCTAGGTGCCCAACAAAATAAATTGAATACCTATTGTTACATAGGTGTAGTAATAGATTTCCTTTCGGATATTAACAATCACTAGAACAGTGTGTCCTTAAATGGGGAGAGCATTATTTGAGTTTTATATATAGTACAGGCTTGTTTAGCATTTGTTTAAAGGGTAATGGGTATCAGCAAGTTTCACACGAACATTAGAAGGGATAGGGAGCGCTTTGGCTTGAAACGGTTACCTATTGATTTTATGTTTTCAAGCGGGTTAAATGAGAATACTTAAAACCTAAGCTGTTTATATGTGTTCTGGGGAAAAACATGTATTTATTACAGTGGATGCCATTAATGTAAGGTAATGTTACAATTTGTGTTTGTAACATGTCGCACAACGATGTCACACTTTCTTAACATTAATCTTAATTTTGTAAAAAAGAGATGGTAGGTCTTCGCCCAACAATGGGACATTTCAATTGGTGGGATTCGTTCAAGCATCATTAAGTATCTTTGTTGGCATCTAGGAACCTAATATTGAAATAAATAAACTAAACTTACACCAAATGCATACAGTCATGTTCTTCAAGACGCTGTGAACCGAAGAAATACTGCAGCAGTGAATTCCTGTGAAGAATTCTCTCCCGAAGTCTGACCTTATTAAATTTTCACGGCAAATGGAATCTGACGTGCCGAGTGCACTGTGGTCCTGGACGGGCCTGCATCTCCCTTTTATACTGCATAAGATAGAAAGAGAAGCAATAATATTTATCCGGACTAATACTTTGACGAGAATGGTAGATGAGAAGTACGGCTAAAACGATACGTTATAGAATAGCGAGTTTTTGGCGAGCAGTAGCCGAGACATTATAAACGATAAATTGAAGTTCTATGCTGTTGTAATAGGTCCAAAAAAAGTTAAATGTAAATTCTGTAAAAAAGAACTATGTATGGTAGCTATTAAACCGGTAAACAGCAACATACAGTGGACTCTTGCACTGAAAAATCGGCCTACTTACCTCAGTAATTAGGTAGGTAATGTATATTAAATCCAAGCTGAAGTTTGTAAATTTTCAATTTCTAGTAACGTAAGTTACTTTTTATAAAAGATTGAGTAAATATTTTTTATCTGCAATTTAAAGACAGTACATTTCAATACTTGTTTAATTGGGGATTTTACAAAATGTCTGATCTATTTTTCTTATTTAATTTTCTATCTTAAATTAAGTTGTGGTCTTACGTATAGGTAAGTAGGTACACACTAGTCTACCGCGTCTGGCCGTCACTATATAGGTATGTAGTATTCACTTTAACTATGGTGGAAATCCTTTTTGAGCTTGATGCTTTTCCACCCTCTCGGAAATTCGAGAATATTGGAGAATCTGCATATTTATAGGATTTATAAGGACTGATAATATGGCATCAGCAGTAAGGACAGGTTTATGAAGGTGAGAACATATTCTATTCTACTAGGCGAATCTAAGAAAAAATACTTATTATTTTCATATAGGCTCTTGCAAAAAGTACTCGTTTGATTTTTGTTTATAGACCCTTGATAATTAAAATCTGTACTAAATAAAATGTACATACACGAAGGTGTTACATTTAGTATAGATTTTAACTTATATTTTAACGAACTGCATCTGTGTGTCTTTTTAGGGTTCCGAAGTCCACAAGGAACCCTTATACTTTCGCCATGTCCGTCCGTCCGTCTGTCCGCACTATATTGCTCGGAGATGCTTAGTTCTAGAAAGCTGTAATTTGGCATGAATGTACATATTAGTTACGCTGACAAATTGGTAGAATAAAATTTTGAAAAATATTTTTTTTAGGGTACCTCCGCTACTCGTAAAGTGGGGATGTATTTTTTTTTCTTGCGTACCCCATGTTGCGGCATATCGTTGAAAAGATCTTCAAAAAATATTGAGGGTTTGTTAAAACCATTATTTGATTAAGTGATGCGTTTGTGAAATATTAAGCTTTAAAGTGCTATTTTTTGTTATAGTCGAGTGCCCCCCCCCCCCCCTGCCAGCTAAATAGTGGTATTTGGATGTCTCAAAAAAATATATAACGTAGTTGAAAGGAAAACTATCACAGCTAAGTAGGCTAGCTAAGATGCTAAATAAGTCTTAGAAAGGTACTGTGGGCATCGTCAACTTCGGAACCCTATACTTTGCGCGTGGCCCGACACGCACTTGGCCGGTTTTTATTGTTATTCACGCTTATCGCTTAACTGATCTAGATGAGGTTTGGCGATTTAGACTATTACCTACTTATTCTGTGGTTTAAGTCCCTGGTAGTATCCTTTTATATTAGAATGAATTTTAACGTAGTTGAAGCTAAATCCTAAACCTTGTCTAAATAGTAAATAGTACAACGCTTGAACAATTGTATTTTCTCAAACATGCTCGGAAATGTTCGTGTTACTTTCAAAAAAAGAAGACGCGAGGCTGCCCATTGCCGGCCTTGGCCAGCAAAAACATTATTGTCGTGTGTTTTTTTTTAATTCGCTTGCTATTTGAGATACCTCTGTAGAGAAACTGACAAATCCATGGAGGTAATAAGTACAACTTCCATGGCCAAATCATCCACGATCATGGAAGTAGTAAATACTGATGTGGGGTAAGTGCGCCTAAATTTATTTCGCCCCTATGCCTTGTAAACAGCCAGCTACTAGTTTAGTAATATTTATAGGTTTCGATATATTTATGTTAGGCGCACTTACCCCATCCTGGCGCACTTGCCCCGAAACTGACAAATCCATGGAGGTAATAAGTAGGTACAACTTCCATGGCCAAATCATTCACGATCATGGAAGTAGTAAATACTGATGTGGGGTAAGTGCGCCTAAATTTATTTCGCCCCTATGCCTTGTAAACAGCCAACTACTAGTTGAGTAATATTTATAGGTTTCGATATATTTATGTTAGGCGCACTTACCCCATCCTGGCGCACTTGCCCCAAAACTGACAAATCCATGGAGGTAATAAGTACTAATTCCATGGCCAAATCATCCACGATCATGGAAGTAGTAAATACTGATGTGGGGTAAGTGCGCCTAAATTTATTTCGCCCCTATGCCTTGTAAACAGCCAACTACTAGTTGAGTAATATTTATAGGTTTCGATATATTTATGTTAGGCGCACTTACCCCACCCAGGCGCACTTGCCCCGACTGACCTTACGTATTTCCTCGCTGTTTGAGAAAAGCATTATATATACCTCGGCCGCAATTGCGATTGCCGGACTCGTACTAATAGAAGGCTTCGCTTCGCTCAGCCTTCTAATTGACTCGTCCGGCAATGCGCTACTTGGCGGCCTCTGCAATAATGTACTATTAAATTAATTGTTCAAGAAAACCTTTATTGCTCTACAATCAACAACAACAAATACGAGTAGATCTATTCGAGTAGGTAAATAACCATGTTTCATATTTCGCCTTTGTAATAAGTTTCAAAAGTGTATACATATTTCTGTAGCTGACTACATTGCGGCCCCATACATCGCTGTATGCAATGTCTCGTGCACCCATAAATACTTATTAAATTTTCATGTACCCCCGCCTTAGATTGCATGTTGGGGCTCTCTTGAATATAAATTTCATGTCTAACCAGTACTGGCACGAGGTATGTGGTATTATTAAACACAAAATAATAACTCTTAGAGGAGGGAATTCGTGTAGTGTGGAATTAAGAGAGTTTACTCCGAAAGTTGGCAACGTCGCAAATAGCTGTCAAATATTTTGCTGTTTTCATAATTTTCTGAATATTACTGAATGAAAACATGAATTATCGTTCTATGGTTGAATAAAACATTAAGTTTGGATTGCAACAGTTATCATAGGAACACGAAATTTTTAGTATTATGGAAATATATTTTGTTTTAAGGGGAAGAGCGCTGCTTATCCTAAAGCTCAGGTTTAACCTACTTAGGGAGTAGAGTTCTAGTTTTAAGGAACCTGTTATAAAGATGTGTGTATATTTTTAAATAAATCATTCATTCATTCATTCAATAATATCTTTTGAAAACTTTCCATCGCATTTTTCATGCATTTTAAGGTAATCTTATCATTTGAATGCCTAACCTACAAACATAAAACGAGACGCGTCATTCAACCATAGAAGGATATCTTCCTTTTTAATTCAGCAATATTGAGAAATTAATAAAAACAGCGAAACATTTGACAGCTATATGCGACGTTGCCAACTTTCGGGATAAACCCTCTTAAGGTGTCGTACGTTTGTGTAGTAATTCAAGGGTGTGTGTCTGTGTGCGAGGTGTTCCAATCTGTACTGGGTCCGGACTATAGCTCAAACTCTCTCGTGATGAGGAGGCCTTTCCCTGGCAATCGGACGTAAATAGGCTGTTGTGATCTGGTGGTAGGGTGGTAGAAACAAAAATTCCTTATTTTCCCTATTACTAGGTATCTATAAAGTAAAGTACCGTCTCTGTCTGTTTGCGATAATCTCAAAAACTAATGACAAGATGATTTTCATGCAGTTTAAACTTATCTATGAGGAAGGTTTTGGTGTATAATGATATGATTTCTAAGCTAGGTTCTTATTCAGAGTAGTTGCTCACTCTGAATCAGAACCCAACTTAGTAAGTACCTACATATTAACACCAGCAAGAGTGGATAGTCATGTCTGATCTAAGGCATTCTAAACTCTTCATCGAAAGAGTTAACTCAGGCTGGACTAGGAAACTCCTAAGTCTCAGCAGAAGACAGCTGCGATGCAGCATGTGAACGCTCCAACTATGTATTAGTTGGAGCGTTCATATGTCACTTCGGCGTTAGAAGCCAATTAGTGAAGATAGGACTATGTACCGATATAGCTTGCAGAATGTGTGGCGAAGAGGATGAGTCAATGCGCCCCATCCTATGCGAATGTGATGCACTCGCCAGGCTCAGAATGAAACTCCTAGGTAGCGGTTACCCTGAACCAGGGGATTTCAAAGCACTACCATTGCACTCCATCATTAACCTATTGGTGAAGGTGGAGGAAGCAATGGATTAGCTGCACGGAGAGGGGTAATTACACAAAAGATCCCAATGGGTCGAAGTGTATCCGCAAGGACCCCACAGTGTCAAGATAAGATAAGATAAGTACCTACATAAATGCTTTTAGGTTACCATCTTGTTACCAAGTTCCTTTTTTTACTAAACTTGTATCGTAAACTACTATTACGATTAATCTAATGTCAGATATCCGATCCCCGCCTAGACCAAACCCGTAGAGTGTTGAAAACGCTGCACAGTTCAGCGAATACAGAGCGTCAAATTTATTGCGCAGAATTGAATCCACTGCTTGAGGGTTATTGGTTATGCGCTCGCTGCTGAATCGAAATGGTATTTTCGGAGTTTATGGTCTATACCTAGAAGTTTAACTTGAGAATTTCGTACCTAAAATATCGTGGTTGCTACAAATTTATAATGTTAAACAGGTACGGTGTAGTTTTAAATTAATAATGATCGACTAAATAGCTAGACGGCAAACGTGCTCGAGGCAGAATACCGGCGAGATGGAGTGGTGCGAGAAGCAAGCAAGCAAGAAGGCGGCAGGGGGAAGCATGCACCGTGCAGTCCACGCGGCACACGACCGGAGCAACTGGAGGTTGACACTACGTGGTCTCGATCCTCAGCATTGAGGGATCGAGGAAGAAGAAGAGGTAAAAGCTAGAAGCCCTAGTAGACTGTATTGGTTTGACCACCGCCTCTCATGCAGAGCTGGTCGAGCGTTCGAAACCGGCTCGCACCTCTGAGTATACTTAGGTATGTGCGTAATTAAATTTGAATTTACCTCTGAGCTTTTCGGTGAAGTGGTGTGAAGTTGTCAATCCGCACAGGTCCCGCATGACCATTATAATTAGGAATGTAGCACGAAATAAGAACACAGAAAATTTAAATCAGAATCAAAGTTTCATTTTAACAATATGAATTTTAACGGAATAGTAGATTACTACAGAGGCCGGGAAGGAAGACGTTGCAGGCCGAGTATTATATACGTTACGAGGTTACGAGGCCGACAACTTCCGTTCCCCGCCGATGTATGTATAGTGCTTTTCTCAAACATGCAATGAAATAAATAAATAAAATAATATTTTATATGTAATATATTTTGTCTTTTTTACATAAATAAAACTGCAATACCTATGTAGCAAATATAGTTCATGTTTTTTTTAATAGCTGTATTGGCAGAATGTCATTGCGAACCATAGAGTAAATATTGCTTGTAGCTTTTTTTGAAATGGCGGAATGCCAAGATGCTGTGTCACAAATATATCAAATCGAAATTAAAAAAAAGTGAGTTGCCGGCCTAGGCCTGCAACGTTTGTATGAAATTTCATTATAGAACAATTGTCTAGCCGCGCCTGAAACGTGATACTTCCCAAGCTAATAAGAAGCTAAAATTATATTGTTAAACCTCATGTAAAATTATCGTAAAATTTAATACATAATTAAATATCATTTACTTACTATAATCTTCTTATATATAAAATGAATTGCCGTGTGTTAGTCTGGCTAAGGCTCGAGAACTGCTGGACGGATTTGGCTGATTCTTTTTTGTTTTATTCCCTGGGGTTCAGGGAAGGTTAAGAAAGAAAAAACAATCGGGAAAATAACTTTGTATGATAATCCGTGGTGATACGAAGTTCACCGGGCTAACTAGTAAAACATAAAAGCTAGAAGAAACTGAAAACAGAATTTAAATACGTTTCCTCGGTGAATAATTCTTAGTAATCCGCAACTCAGTATTTACCATAACAATACCTACAATTGTTTATTCATTATCCGCAACCAAACAGTAAATGCATTACCTGGGTTATTGTTCAACTTAAAGTAAAATGTTAACCCTTCATGAATTCATAAAAATGGAAAACTTGATGTCTAGAAATTTTCATTTCAAATTGCGTAAAGTTAAGAGCGGGCGTAGGCTTATAGACAATAAATTTTACTAGCTTCTGCCCGACATTTTGTCCGCGTGGAAGTCGGTTATAGCATTCTCACGAGAACTAACGCACCTATGCAGTTTTCCTGGATAATTTCTGGCACAGAGGCATGCCATCTTAGGCCTCAGGGTAGGCAACGCATTCGAGATCTTATGGTTTCTTAATGGGGGATCAAAGGATTTCGGTGTCAAGGGGCCGCAGTAACCACTTACCATAAGGTGGGCTGTGCGCTCGTTTGCCTATACCATCGACATAAAAAAGGTCATGTCCTTTCCCAGGATTACCTACCTATGACCTACCTCCATAACAACGCACGCTATCACCCGTTTCCGACACCATTGAAAACCGACGATCCGACAAACTAACATTGGAATAACTTATTAATTTAAGGTCGCTCAGAACAGGTAGTCTAATTTGTTCACTTAGAACGCCTTTGTCAGACACGGACCCCTCCATTACGGCTGCAATTGGGAAAATGAAATTTAAAGACCCCTTTGATGCCGGAATGGCACTGAAATTGAAAGTTCCCCGAATTGGTTAGCTTTATTAATACTGGCTTTTATATTTTATCCGATACGCTGAGAGCTTTTCAAGGCCTTACTTGTCGTGTTGATGCACGGGAGTTTTATTACATTTTGGAGTTAGGTATACTTACTTATTTTAATATGACAATTGCTTATAAGCCGTGGTGGCCTAGTGGTTCGAGCTACCGCCTCTCACTCATGCAGAGGGTCGGGGGTTAGATTCCGGCTCGCACCTAGAGGTGCAGAATCGGGGTTTAGTTATGTGCGAAATTCAATTTGAATTTACCACTGAGCTTTTCAGTGAAGAAAAAACATCGTGAGGAAACCTGCACGCATCTGCGAAGTAATTCAAAGATGTGTGTGAAGTCCCCAATCCGCACTAGGCCCGCGTGGGGACTATAGCCCAAACCCTCTCGTGATTAGAGGAGGCCTGTGCCCAGCAGTGGGACGCAAATAGGCTGTAGTAGTAGTTTGCTTATAGAGGTATTATGGGGGCGGTAGGAGGTACAGGAATTACAACGCTAGAATCTTTAAAGCCCTCGGTTTCGTGCTTCTGCTTACTTAATAGACATTATTAGTTCAATAATTGATAATGAACAATTAAATTAAATAAAAGAATTATCGTGAACATATCCATGTGTTCAAATATAGTACCTAAAAGCTTTCAATAAAGCTCTGATAGAAACGGAAGTCCAGAGAAACCGTTGAACCTTGAAGAATGTTCGACATATCCATTAGACTGAGGCATGGCCGGAACTTAATGCTGCCGACAAATGTGTTCCAAGCACGCATGCCTTAAAGATTTTAAATTTCATATCAACCCTAGTCCGCATCTTTCCCATTTCATTATGTTCTTCTATCTTCGTTTTCACCCCCATGTGGGACTGATTTCCGGGAACGAAGTAAAAAAAAAACCAGACTAGGTAGGTATGTAGAGCGGGTTAAACCAATAAACCTAGCTGGGATCTAATAGAATATGTAATTAAATCACGACCAGTGCAAATAACGTATTTAAGACAACAATAATGGGATAGTTTGATAAATGGAATGACTGATCAAAATGAAAATGGCCGGCGTTACTGGGAAATTCTGCTAAGACATGCTCCGATAGATTAAAGAAGTCGTGGAGTAGTCACGTCGAATATTTCGCAATTCATTCTAAGAAATCTTAAACCAGGAAGCTAGCTCAATAGTAAAGAGGATATAATCTATACTATACTGTACAGTAAGTACTGAAGAGATTTCTGAAATTAAATGATTCTATTAATGAAACTAGCATCTCTATTTATTTATTTATAAAACATACAATAATTAGAGGTTTACAGCCAGTTCTAAGGCACCTATAACAAAATGCATTTTACTACTTTACTAATAAATTAAAATATCTTAAAAACTCATAATAAAAGTTACATACCTCGTTCATTCTCGACATTATAATTGCCAACTATCGGCAAATATGTCAGCTTTCAGCTCGTTGAGCAGTGCGGGTGCGCGCACGGTGGGCGCGTTGTCGGCGCGGCGCGTACGCGCCCCCCTGCTCGGGGACGAACAAGCGAATGCCTTCTAGAGCACAGGGGACATATTCTATTTGTCCCGTAGTAATTGGCAATAATATACGGCGAGGTGCAATTTACGCCTGAAGTTTAGTGTCTCTAATCAAACCAAACATGGTACAAAAAGAGATGGATAGAGACATAGATAATGTTCATATTCCTTTTTGTACACTATAAATAAACGATCCTGTAACTGTAGACAGAATCATAAAGTCTATTAAATTAGCCTTGCAAGTCTTGTTTCTTTTCATTGTCTCAAACTTTCGCGATACACACTCATATTAAACACACTATCACCGGGACTTAATCGCGTAAAAACTATTTATATTTTACCTCGACGTTTCGGCCGCGATGCGGTAAAATATAAATAGTTTTTACGCGATTAAGTCCCGGTGATAGTGTGTTTAACTTGTTTCTTTTTTTTTCATAAAAGACACCAATAACTCACTTATTAAATCAACTACTGCCCGCGACTTTTCCCGCGTAGAATTCGGTAATAGCGATCCCTGGGAACTATGCGTTTTTCCGGGATATAAAATAGCCTTTATGTTGACCAGTGTTATAAACTACCTCCATACCTGGTTGCAATCCGGTCAGTAGTTTTCGAGTTAAATCCTGAAATACATACATACATACATACAGATTTTTTTTCTAATAATCGTTTTTTGTGTTCAGTATCGTTTATAATTATACTCCCATTGACTTGATAGCTTCTTTTAATTTTCAAGTTTCAGACGCGACTTCTTCTACAGACTTATTATTAGTAAAGAAAAGATAAAGGTTATTCATGTCTCCACTTAGAATATGGCTACTATCTTTTTTTCTATACTTAGTCTATTCTTGGTATTAATCACATAGAAACTAAGATTCCCATTTTCAAAAAATAAATGAGTGAACTTATTTCTAACACTTAAAATTGGTTTCTGCTCTATTTTTAGTAGTGGGTAGTTTATCGACTCCATGCAAGTTCTGTGCCGTCAGCGCAATATGCGTTCGACCTCACGAATGTGCCTTCATTACTCAAAGTCCGGCAACTAACTTGCTTTTTTCTGCCATGCCTCTCATACTGCAATGGGCGATATAAATGAGTTATACCGCTATGAATAGGATCCATTTATACGTTGGATGATGGACATCCGCGTTGCTAGAGAAATTACACCCCTGTGACGAACGCAGGAACAGTTTTCGTTGGCACATTTATTTTATTTTGCTTACTGTTTTTTGTTCTTGATTTTTTTGTTCTTTGTTCTCTTCAGTCTCAAATTACATGTATCTCTATACCAAAACAACAGACGCTCGGGTCACTGTGAATACTTGTGGTGCAGTATAGTGCATGAGACATGTGCCCACGAGATGTGTTCAGAGCTTTAGGTTTATATGGGTTCCGTTATACAGCCCGTTCACACGAAGACATCCGATTTTTTGCAGGGTCCGATTTAGTGGCAACAGTATTTCAATGCGTTCACTCACTCACGCTCGGTACTAGAACTCTGCAAAACACAGGACGTTTGTGTGAACGCGTGCATTGAAATACTGTTAGGTACAACTAATTCGTATCCTGCAAAAAACTGGTCCTGCAAAAAATCGGATGTCTCCGTGTGAACTGGCTGATGTAAAAATATCAGTCATCTATTTTATGCTCTATTTTGTGTGAGCAAAATCGCTGCGAACAAACTCCGTGTTGGACCGTCTAGCTCAATAAACAAACAACGTTCTCTCCTTCCATATAAACGCTGTGTGCATTCTGAAGCTTCTGCATGTTTGTCGGCTTTGAACATTGATTTTAGCTAGATATTTTTAATCTTGTTCGTGAAATTCTGTTTTTTTCGTCATTTTCGTACCTTTCATCCTCTGAAAAATCTATAGTCAATGTTTCCGCGGCAAAAAGATTACTCTCGTGGCTTGATGAAGAACCTAAAAATAGAGGTTTTTCTATTATAGTAACTCGCACTTTTAAAGTTAGTGATAAAAGATCCCAGTGAATTGAGAACCTCCTTTTTAGGGTTCCGTACCTCAAAAGGAAAAAACGGAACCCTTATAGGATCACTTTGTTGTCCGTCTGTCCGTCCGTCTGTCAAGACCCTTTTTCTCAGGAACGCGTGGAGGTATGAAGCTGAAATTTATATCAATTACTCAGGTCTACTGTCCCTTGAAGCTGTGAAAAAATCAAACTTCTAAGCCAACGCAATCAAAAGATACAGCCGTTTATGCCGCAAATTTTCGACACTTGCAAGGGAATCAAAACCTACAGGGTGCTTCCCGTGAACTCAGAATCTTGAAATTTGGTACGAAGCAACGTCTTATAGCATAGATAAAGGAAAAATTACGAAAACCATAAATTTTTAGTTACATCACATAATATATTTTTTTTTAATAATTTTAACCTTACTACCCATTTCCTCATAAACGCGTAGAGGTATTAAATTGAAATTCATACCAAATACTCAGGTCTATAATACCTTTAAGCTGTAACAAAATCAAACTTCTATGTCAACGCAATCAAAAGAAACAGCAATTTAAGCTGCATATTTTGAAACTCGCAAGTACTCGCAAGGGAATCAAAACCTAAAGGGTACTTCCAGTCGACCTAGAATCTTGAAATTTGGCATGAAGCAACGTTTTATAGCACACATAAAGGAAAAATTCCGAAAACCTTAAATTTTTAGTTACATTACAAAATATATATTTTTTAAGATTTTTGTCTTAAATTTATGCTACTCCATCTTTCCCCATTGTAATGTTATGAATTTCATTTTGCAATAAAAATACCATAGTTATGACTCGATTGTCGTAAAGAACGAACTTTGTAAACCTTACAGGTTTGTACGGAACCCTCGGTGCGCGAGTCCGACTCGCACTTGGCCGGTTTTTTTTTGAAGACGTTTAATAAAGGACGCCGTGGTAGCCTAGTGGTTTGACCTACCGCCTCTCATGCAGAGGGTCGGGGTTCGAATCCGGCTCGCACTTCTGATATTATTTATGTGCGAAATTAAATTTGAATCTACCACTGAAGGACCACTGAGCTTTTCGGTGAAGGCAAAGTAATTCAAGGATGCGTGTGATGTCCCCAATCCGCACTGAGCTCGCGTGGAGACTATAGCCGTGGGCATCAATAAGCTGTTGTATTGGTGGTGTTGGTAATAAAGACAATAACTCAAAATGTATAGTTTGTAATAAGTATGTTTATTATTTGTACTTGATACAAGAATTATGTAGATAATGCCTCAGAGAGATATGTGAATCACGCGGCGAGGGGTATATTATACCTTAGTCGTCGTAATTACCTGATTTGCTTGTTGCACCCTGTATAGTTAACTTTTTTCCTAGACGCTTTTGTTACGTTTTTAGCATTTGGTATTTGGAAATTGCAAAGTTTTTTGACACTGAACATTGGCTACGTACCTCAAAAGGTTTTCCAACCCTTATTATTTATTTATTAACAAGTCCACAGACGTTGCGTACTTCCCACGGCTGTAACTCAAGCGTTCCAATTGATTTATACCTGACAGGGCCGGCGAGTCACTGGACTATCGAGAACTACCCACAATTGACGCAGGGTTGCCGATTCAACAAAATAAACGACATACCACAGATAAAATAAGAACAAGTATTTTCACATTTAAAAAATTGCAATAAAATAGGGAAGAAAATAAATATGGAAATATTCCTGACACAATTAAATAAGACAATATACAATAATAAAAGCTATGAATTGCACCCTAAAAACCTTTCACTTATAGGTACACCTAGCATATCAGCATTGATGAGCTGTTCTCATAAAAAAACCTCACTCCGTTCGCGTATTTTTGTTCAATGTCTCTTTTATTTTTAATACCAGTTTTCAGCCAGTGTTACTAAAAAAAACCCGTAAAAACAGCAACAGCCCTAAAGCTAGCAACACACGTAACGCATCACGACTTCATGTTTTATACACTCCAAATTCTACTGGTTGTTCATGTATTGGGGTCCTTGTTTTAGGGCACGCGGCAATCTAGAAAATGGTGCTTTATTTCTGTCAATTGCTGCTGAGTTCTGGTGACCTTAGCTGTTGTGGCCGTTGCCACCCCAAACAATGTAAAAACATTGTTGAGACAAAATACCAATTGGATTTGAACCAAAAATAGTTCAAATTCTATTGGTATTTTGCTCCACTTAAATATAACGCAACGTGTGTTTCGTAGGCTAATTATGATTCAGTTTAGTATTACCTAGTTAGAAGTATTCGCTGAAAAAAACAAGGACTGGAAAGAGCTATTTCTTTTAATCTTATTTAGAATTTACGATTTTTTCCATCAATCCGGATTGATGCAAGAAGAGAGAATGAATCTGTAGTAAAATTGCACTAGGTAACATAAAGTTTTAACAGTAGAAAATAAATTTAAAAGCATCAGCTAAGTAGGTAGCAGTAAGTATATTCTGATTGGAATCAGAATATAATTAGAATCCAGTAGGATTCTAATTATATTCTGTTTGTGTATTAGGGTAAAGGTATGCTATTGTTTTTCTATGCTATTGTTAGTCTAGTAAGACTCAACAATATACTTCATTCGCAATCAAAGAATTTAAAAAAACAACAGCATACCTTTACCCTATAATACTACTACTACTACAACAGCCTATTTACGGCCCACTGCTGGGCACAGGCCTCCTCTCATCACGAGAGGGTTTGGGCTATAGTCCCCACGCTGGCCCAATGCGGATTGGGGACCCCTATAATACACCTCAACCAATCTAATGGTGAGTATAATTTTTGCTTCAACCTCTAATGAACAAGCACTGCCACTGGAGGAATAAAAATTTAGAAAATAGAATTATTTTCCTCGAACGGAACTCCTTAGCTGAGCTATAACTCCGGTCTAGATGTGGAGAGGTTCAATTATAAGAATTTACCGCCCCCTAGCGGCTGCTGACAGGGTGTCGGGGAAGGTAAATTATGCAGTTATCCTCTTTTTACCCCAGGGTAATATGAAGACAGGTCATAATTGATCGTCTGCAAAATTGCCAAGAAACTATCATGTCATTGTGAAGTTTTCTTACGAAAAGCTCTGAAACCATTACAACAACGTGATTTTAAAATTCTAGGAACCGTAGCCTTTTTATGCTGAAAGAGACTGAGATTATTTAGTGAAATACAATTGAATTTTCCAGTGAAGGAAATGTTGCAGGTTTGCACGCATCGGCGTAATTCAAACATGTGTGTGAAGTCCCCAATCCACAACGGGCCCACGTAAGTAGGTACTGTAGGATAGAACGCTAGAACGACGGTGTCAAAATTTTTGACAGACTCGTTGTTATGACGAGAACAGAGCTGATATTTTTTATTCCACATCGGATTGTCCAAGCGTTTTGAAGCTTGCACAAAGGACGTGCCTACGACTGTAGACCATTACGCGGTGGAGGTGCATAAGATAATCGATGCCTACATACCTACAAGTCTAACTTGTGCTAGGTACTCGTATGTTTGTTCGGTGTCAGTCCGACCTCGAGTTAAGGGTAGCCCGGCTCACACCGACCGAATCCGTGTACAGCGACGTGGACGCACACTCATACTTTGTATGGCATTAGTTCCCGTAAGATGTGGCACACCGCTTGCGTGTCTTGATGAGTCGTGCACACTAAGTAAGCGCACGTCGCGTGTACCTTGCTGCACATGCATTCGTTCTAACTCGGGTTTAACGCTTTTTTATCCAAACAGGCAGTAAAATTACTTTATAATGATAGGAATTTGCCCTTAACATTCCCCTGGATACAGGATAATCGGTTCAAAAAACATATTTCACTAAATTACCATTATACATTACCAACTGCTGAATGCTTTATTAACATTTAAATCAAGTGGCGAAACAAAAGCGTTCATTTATCATCAACAATTTATCGTTTGTATTTTGGTACATCAAGCGGGGTCGACAGTTTAGCTAAATTTGATTTATTTGCTAACGGCCAATGAGCTGTAAGTCCGCAAAGATGAAGTACAGACAGACTGTACACAACGTTTGCCGAGGATTGTCATTTTATGCTTGCACAGTGAAAATTTGGGAAGTGAAAAAACCGGCCAAGAACGAGTAGGACGCTCGCTTATACGAAGGGTTCCATAGCTACCGAAATTATTCCAAAACTAGCTTCTGCCCCCTACTTCGTCCATGTGGAATTCAGTAAGAGCGTTCCAGTGGGTTTTTCCGGGATTAAAAGTAGACCATATGTTGATCTGTGTTACATTAATCTAGGATTTAACTAGTTTTTGAGTGAAACACGGCCATACAAACATAGGGGAGGGCGGGGTTGAAAGTGCCGGGGGTAGGCAGTGCCAATGCGATTTACTCAGAGAAGAAAAAAGATAGATACATTCTGTTATTGCGTCGAGAAATGCTTTACCCAGGCGCACAATCGGCGGCCAATTTAGTTGCGTCAGCGCCGCAGTAACAGTAGCTCCCTGCCACGTGCCGTGCCGATGTCACGTAAGTAAATATTTTCGTGGTTGTATTTTTTGGTCTATTTATTGTATTTTAAAGCTTTCGTATTGAGTGTTTTCAATAAAGTCTCGACAATTTATTGAAGAATCGTAAGGCTAATGTAATACAACGCTGTGTTAAATACTTTTTTAATAATTCATTTGAAGGTTATTACGTTACTAACGGGGTTAAAAGGGCCTCTAGCCGGGGGTTCATTGTGCCGCGGCAGAATGAACGCCGTCTAAGGCACTGCTATCCCCATGTAATTATAATTATTTTTTATATTGTTTTCAGGATGAGAGTTTACAAAGAATAGGAAAAGTGCCGTTTTTTGTCGTTTTTGTCTGTCACCAGGCTGTGTGTTTCATGAACCGTGATCGATAAATGAAATTTTCACAGATTATGTATTAATCTGTTGCCGCTGTAACAACCAATAATAAAAAAACAGAATGAAAAAAATATTTAAGGGGGCTTTCATAAAACAGACATGATTTTTTTGCTGTTTTTATAGTACGGAACCCTTATTACGTGAGTCCGACTCGCACTTGGCCTGTTTTTATAGATAATAGTACGGAACCCTTCGTGCGTGAGTCCCACTAGTACTTGGCCGGTGTTTTCAAGTTATAACTTTTAAAGTTTTGTCTTCATTGACAAGTTATTTTGTTGATCTTATTATGATGTACAAATGTGTAACATGTATAGGCTAATATTAGTCATAAACTGTTAACTTTTTGATAAAATATACTTTATTTGCTAAATAAAATCAGTTTTGTATTTTTAAATCACATCTGACTGGCTTTTACTTGTAGCAATACATTCGGCCCAACTTACCTCACCATCGGCACAACCCGCCCCTTGATGGGGTAAATTGTGCCACTCTGACTTTTTGTTTAATATAGCCTCTAAATTAATTAATCTTAGATACATCTTCAAAAAGCATACGGTTATAAAAACTACATTAAATTTTACATTAGATAAACTCCAAAGCATTATTAAAACTTTCACAGTGTATATCTTATTTAGCATCTTAGTAAAATCGGCACTTTGAACCCCGCCCTCCCCTACCTATACAGTCACGTGACTTCTACAGATTTAGTATTAGTATAGATTACCTATCCCATTTCTCAAAACTACGCGATAGATTTTATTCAAACCAATTTCCGAAGTTTTTGTTGAATTCTATATTTTTTACATTTTCTTAAGGTGGTTTTTAACGTCATAAAAGTCATGATAGGTACTATTAATGTGCCAAATTTCATTCCGATCCATCAAGTAGTTTGCCTGTTTGTTGATAGATCAGTCAAACAGTCACCTTTAAGTTTTATATGTACATACTAGCTTCATCCCGCGACTTCGCCCGCGGGGAATTCGGTTATCACGTTCCCGCGGGAACTATGCGTTATTCTGGGATAAAAAGTAGCCTATGTCCTTTTTAGCGACTCCAGTCATCTCTACTTAAACCAGATGTTATCTAAATCGGTCCAGCGGTTGAAGCATGAAGAGGTAACAGACAGACAGAGTTACTTTCGCATTTACAATATTAGTATGGATTTAGATTAGGTTTGACCCCTCGGTGCAACAATACAGAGCCTATTCTCTTCTGCTTCGTAAATCAATTGCTTGGCAACTCCGCTGGCCGCTGCTGTGGAAATCGCCCGAAGATAATTCCCGAACAATAAACCAATAAATATCGCAGATAAAACAGTAACTACCCTTGTTTTTTCCAAATGGCCAAAATAAATTTGGGATTAAAATTGTACTAGTTCATTGGGGTTTTGGGGTTTAAACCCTGGCTCTTGCAAATAACGAGTTATAGTTATTACGAATTGTTTAATTTTATATTTACAGCGCGCGTACCGAATGGCTAAACAGTGGGTAAGCAGTCTTGATTAAAACTTCTCGAAACCAGACTCGATCTCGATATGAGAATTAGGTTTCTGTTAAACCAACTTTTCACGTGACGATAAAAGATTTATTAAAAGTGAACAAAAGTAGTTAAGTTTCTAGTCTCTTCAGTCGAGAGCTTGACTGAAAAGGCACGAAAAATCATGTTTAAAAGAGAGAATTGTGAATGGAGAACCATTCACAATTGGGTATGGGTAAAAAACGACAACGTACTCGAATTAATTCTTTTTGGACGGGAATAACATTCCGTATCAAGAGGAAAAAATCTCTGAATTTTCCGTACCGATTGCGTGGCGTTTAGTAGGCTGCCGCCTTTCTCTTCTTCTTCTTGCTAGTGCCATCTTCTACCGAAGTTTGGCGATCATCATGGCTATTTCCACTTTTGACGCAGCTGAACGGAAAAGTGATCGAGTGCTCTTCTGGAACCATTGACGCAGATTCTTAAGCCAAGAGGTTCTTCTTCTACCAACACTCCGTTTACCTTGAATCTTGCCCTGGATAATTAATTGTAATAATTCGTACTTGGGATTACGCATAATGTGCCCGAAGTATTCAAGCTGCCGCCTTTAGTGAGCCGTTATTATACCGCCAAATTATTTATATTTTTTACGCGCAATCTACGGCACGGAAAATTCTGTTTTTTTTTTCTCATGGTACGGAATGTTATTCATGTTTAAAGATAAATAAATCAAGCACGTTGTCATTTTTCACCCATACCCAATTCAGCCGCACGCTCTTTTCAAAAATTCTGAATTAATTCATAGAATTTCATAACCCATTACATTAAACGTCGCAGAGAAAGCAAACCAAATACGTCCCCAGCCTTCCATCAAGCAATAACATTACTCTCCTCAAAGATCTTCTAAAATATCCTGCAGACCCAGATATAGGAGCAAACAATAACTTTGAACTGCACTGCATACATCAACTTCGTTCATTCCAATATGGCTACTCACTATCTCCTAGTACTAAAAATAGTAAAAGAAAGATCAGTAAAAATAGGTGTTCATCGTTTTAACACTCAGCACTTCATATAAATCGAACGTAAACTGCAAACTAAAAGATTATGGTGAAGAAATTCGTGCGCGTGTGTGCGTGATAGTCACCATCGTTCCAACGGAAGACCATGCTGATTTGGGACCATTTCGTGACAGACCACAACACTTTTTCTTTTGTGCTGTGTAAATGTTGCTCTTTTTGTCTTTTATCTGTGTATTGTGTAATGTCATGAATAAATGTTTTTTCTTTCTTTCTTTCTTGATTGTCCGCGGGCGGTATTAGGTAAATTGTCTTGGTGGACGGTACGTGTCGCCACTGGTACCTACGGATAGTATAGTACACTGGTTAGGGTCCGGAAAAACCATGGTAAGTAAAACCCAGACCAGAACACGTCCGCCGCTGGCCATAGGCCTCCCCAACACAGTATCGATACTGGCCTTGTGCCACCCGCATCTATAAACTTGCGTAATAAATGCGAGACGATTTGAAATCTGACTTACTAAAATTTGGCCTTGCAGAACTTTCAATCAGCTTGTAAGTAATGTTCAGTGCCAAAAGTTGTTTAGCATTTAGTGCCTTATCTATCACAGTGATATGTATAATTACAATTTGTTTTTCTTTATTGAATCACTAATTGCAACAAGCGCAATGAGGTGTGAGTGAAGGTCGCGGCAATCAGATAAGTAAGGCTGGCACTGATATCGTTCGTATGAATAAATACAATTCAGATCAATATAATAGTGAGATTTCATTTGTTAGATGTACGGCATTTCTAGGGGTATTTTCTCAAAACGGATTTGCAGTATCTTGCTGAGCTTACTTTACTGCTGCATAGTGCATGGCTATGGCTTTGGAGCATCTTACTTATCTATTCACGTGCTGTATAAAATCTTCCTAGCTCTTTAAAAGCTATTTTCCAGTCTACACGTATATTATGCAGGCTTTAAAAATATCGTTCTTTTTGTTTACGGTTATTGGGAAATTATCCCTACTATAGTATTAGAAATGCGAAAGTAACTCTGTCTGTCTGTTGACACCGATTGAGATGAAATTTGGCATGGAGATAGTTGGGATTCCGGGAAAGGACATAGGATACTTTTTATCCCGGAAAAACGCATAGTTCCCGCGGGAAAGCGATAATTGAATTCCACGCGGGCAAAGTCGCGGGCAGAAGCTAGTAATATTATGAAGGCTAAAAATAAGACATGAAAGTTAGGTCGCGAGTGTACATAATTCTATGATTTCGTGTCAAAAAGCGTTTTGTGAATCCATACTAATGTAAGAGTGAAAGTAACTCTGACTGTCTGTCTCTTACCTTCACGCTTCAACTGCTGGACCGATATGAATGAAATTTGGTATGAAAATAGGATGGAGTCCGGGGGTCAGGCTACTTTTTATCCCGGAAAAACGCATAGTTCCCGCGAGAACACTGTAACTGATGACGCGGACGGAAGCTAGCATATACTTACTACTACTACTACTATAGCCTATTTGTGTCCCACTGCTGGGCACAGGCCTCCTCTCATCACGAGAGGGTTTGGGATATAGTCTCCACGCGGGCCCAGTGCTGATTGGGGACACACATCTTTGATTTACTTCGCAGATGCGTGCAGGTTTCCTCACGATGTTTTCCTTCACCGAAAAGCTCAATGGTAAATTAAAATTTAATTTCGAACATAATTAAACTTAGAGGTGCGAGCCGGAATCGAATCCCCGATCCTCTGCATGAGAGGCGGTAGGTCGAACCACTAGGCCACCACTGCTATAGCATATAACTATATAGCATATACTTACCTACATATAATTGGACTCTCACTTTAATTGAGATGTTAAAGGGCCATAGATTACGGTAGCCTCCAATAATGATCTGCCAGAGCTGCCATAAATCAAAATAATGGCTTTATTCGACGTTTCCTGGCCACTACCATGCCACATAAATAAAAAACCTACAGTAACGCTGCTTGGTTCAGTCGTTATCAGATGACGACAGGTTTGGCTCAGTTGGTAGTGACCCTGCCCACTGTTCCGACTGTCGCGGGTTCGAATCCCGCTCGGGGCTTACTTTGTGTGATGAGCACAAATGTTTGTACTCGAGTAATGGGTGTTTAGTATTTATTTATATCATCATAATCATCATCATTTCAGCCGAAAGACGTCCACTGCTGGACATAGGCCTCCCCCAAGGCTCGCCACGCAGACCGGTCCTGTGCTACTTGCTTCCATCGGTTTCCCGCGACCTTTACGATGTCGTCGCTCCATCTTGTTGGAGGCCTACCGACAGCTCGTCTCCCGGTATATGTATGTATTTCTCTATATAAGTCATAGACGTAAATAATATAGACCCGGTCTAACGTACACGTAATATGTCCCCACTTCCACGGTGTCCAATCCAAAGTTCTGTCACCGAGCGTGCGTGACAATAAGCGTTTTTAAAAAAACTTTTTTCGAAACTGTTTCTCAGTATCTAAAAACTCGTCTCGTTGTTGAAAAAATGTGACCCAGCTTTAGTGTCACGATATAAGTTTAACTTTGGATTGGACACCAATGAAGTGGGGAAACATGACATGTATCTACGTTAGGCCGGGTCCATACGAAGTATTATTTATGTCTATGATATAAGTATTTATATCGTTGTCTAGCACTCATAGAATAAGCTTTGTTTAGTTTAGGGCTAGGTAAATTTGTGTGAAATGTTCTAAGATATTTATTTATTTATTTTGTTTTAACCCACACGCATACTAGAAACGCACATGTCATGGAACCAGAAAGAGTTCACTCGCTATCAAATGTGGTTTTTCAACAGAATTAAAAGATAACTTACTATTTTCCAAGAGAAAACAGTACTAATATAGGTAACTTCCGCAGTTCGCATATTGAACAGTAGGTAGTTAACGAATTAGGTTAGCATAGAACTTTGAAGAACCTGTGTTGATCTTTGCGAAAAATTTGGTTTGCATATCAGTTTGTGTCAAAAATACATGCTAAAGGTTAGTAGTTTCTTAACTACCTATTGTTCAATCAGCGAACTGCGGAAGTTACCTACTATTGCGTATATATATACCTAACTATACTATTTTCAAGAGCAGCAAGTGCGATTCTGTCAGTCTTTATTTTGTGACTTCTACTACCGATATCCTTAGACTAAAGGCTTTTAGTATATTATGATTATGTGATTTATTCAAAAATAAGCCCTTTTTGGTGTCTGATACGGACCAGGAAAAAGATCCGCATCATACGGAATATTGTTATAATTAACAAGATCGGCCTGGAGTTGGGACGTAATTGGAAAATTAAATATTAACACGACACATTTATTTTTCGGGAGTTTTCCCAAATGCAACACCTTTTTTATGTGTACATGTTGAATTATGAAAATAACAGGAAAAGGGATAAAGAACGGTACCTATACCTACATTCATCATCATAATTTCACCCAAAAACGTGCAATGGCTTCCCCCAAGGCTTGCCACGCAGACCGGTCGAGTACCTAAATTAATAAGATTTAATGGCACACACATATACTCGTATGTATAATGTATTGTTTTTTTTAATATTTAACAAACAAACTGGAAAAAAGAACATACCATAGGTAATAGGTATACATTTTTAAACCATTAAATAGATATGATAGCTAATAGATATCATATAGATTTTATTATTATTACATATCAATAATGCTACGATAGATCTAGTTCTCCCTTCCATTTCTAGTAGAGATCTTCTACTATCTAAAGTCCCGCGCCTCCACATTTCAAAACGCTTCATTTTTTTTATTATTTAAAAAGCACCACCAACACTCTCAACGCATAGTTGATGGCTGTCTCAGCAGGAACACATGTGTTGAGAGTGTTGGTGGTGCTTTTTAAATACTAGGCGCGAGACTTTACTTAGTAGCAGATCTCTAGGTTGTATTATAGACTTTTTCTCAAACATACTCGGAAATGTTCGTGTTACTTTCAAAAAAAGAAGACGCGAGGCTGTCCATTGCCGGCCTTGGCCAGCAAAAACATTATTGTCGTATGTGTGTTTTTTTAATTTGCTTGCTATTTGAGACACCTCTGTAGAGAAACTGACAAATCCATGGAGGTAATAAGTACAACTTCCATGGCCAAATCATCCACGATCATGGAAGTAGTAAATACTGATGTGGGGTAAGTGCGCCTAAATTTATTTCGCCCCTATGCCTTGTAAACAGCCAACTACTAGTTGAGTAATATTTATAGGTTTCAATATATTTATGTTAGGCGTACTTACCCCATCCTGGCGCACTTGCCCCGAAACTGACAAATCCATGGAGGTAATAAGTACAACTTCCATGGCCAAATCATCCACGATCATGGGAGTAGTAAATACTGATGTGGGGTAAGTGCGCCTAAATTTATTTCGCCCCTATGCCTTGTAAACAGCCAACTACTAGTTGAGTAATATTTATAGGTTTAGATATATTTATGTTAGGCGCACTTACCCCATCCTGGCGCACTTGCCCCGACTGACCTTACGTATTTCCTCGCTGTTTGAGAAAAGCATTATATATACCTCGGCCGCAATTGCGATTGCCGGACTCGTACTAATAGAAGGCTTCGCTTCGCTCAGCCTTCTAACTGACTCGTCCGGCAATGCGCTACTTGGCGGCCTCTGCAATAATGTACTATTATTTAAAATCTAAGTGGGTCGTTATGGTATCCTACCTCTAAATTAAAGTGAATAAATAAAGCCGTACCTACATTGTGTTGCCGTTAATTTGTACCTTTATGCTGGAATTTAACAATGATGCTGAATTTACTGGATGTGACAATCTAATATATAAAATTCTCGTGTCACAGTGTTTGTAACCAAACTCCTCCAAAACGGCTCGGCCGATTCTTATGAAATTTGGAGTGTATGTTCAGTAGGTCTGAGAATAGGACGTCAGCTATTTTTCATACCCAAAAAAATGATGTCTAAGGCGAAGATAGAAGAAGTACGAAGTCCGCGGGGTCAGCTAGTTAAGTATAAAATTCATATCATTACTAATATATCATACCTACATATGAATGTGAGTTAGTTTTTGTGTGAAGATTATTAGATATCGAAAAATCATCACTAAAGCTCATGCCGTCTCGCCCCGCTATTCCCGCTAACCTGCCGTCAAATAGCAGTGCTCGCACTGTTGTGTTCCGGTAGGGGGTTAAGGCAGCCGGTGACATTTCTGGCACAGAGGCATTCCATCTTAGGCCTCAGAGTAGGCAACACATTCGAGATCTTACGGTTACTTAATGAGGGAGCAAATGATTTCGGTGTCTATGGAGCGCAGTGACGACTTACCATCAGGTGGGCTGTGCGTTTGCATATGTAGTGTATGCGTCGGTGCAGTGGTGGGGGTAGTCGCTCACCGACCGCGAGCGAGTGTAGGTACACGTCGGTGTTACGCATATCCCATATTCACTCATCTGATTAAAAAGTGTGTTTTATTGATGTCAGAGACACTACAGCCTATACCATTAATTGACATGAAAAAAACATTTTTCACCTCACTGGCTCGAAAGTGGTCGTTTTGCAGCTTGATATCTGAGCGCAAAAGTTGTTTTTATCCGCTAGCGTGGAAAGTGTTTTTGAAATTAGAACGACGCATGACGCCACTGTCACAATAAAAAAACAACGATACGTTTTGAAACGCAATTCGTCGTGAGAGTTTTATTAAAATAAAGGTTCAATTTACTTAATATCATCATTAATAAAATTATATTAATAATACACCGTTTCAGATGTATTTCATTATTTCACTTTGTTTTATCACAAAAATACTTAAATGTGTGTATATTTTAACTGTATTCAATGAGTAATTTGAATCTTGAAGTACGAGTAGGAGTGATTTGGAACGCAACCTCCGGAAAAAAAAACATTAAAAAAAAGTTTTAGATTAGATTGCTGGTTTTGTAGTTTAGAATACCTATACGAAGTAATAAAGAAAATATGAGCGATTCTAGCGATGAAGATACGAATTTAACTCCTCCAGAGTTAGCACAAACTGTACGTGACGCCGAACTAAGTCATCTTCCCGAAAAATCGCGCGTGAGGTGAAAAATTTTGTGTTGCGCTCAGCAGCAAAGTCGTTTGCTGTCTCGTGCCTTGAAACCCTCGTTACACTCAGGATTCTATATTTGAACCACTCGCTTCGCTCGTGGTTCAACCCTAGAATCCTTCGTTCACTCGGGTCTCAATCACGCACTCACAGCAAACAACAACTTTGCAGCCTTGCATAACAAATAACTATTATCTTTTCAAAATGGACACTACTCGCTCCGGATGTACCTACAGCTACTTATTACCTCCATGACTATTTTTACCTCTTCTAGTATCCTGAAGCCTGGTAGACGTTCGGCGACTCGCCGCGCCCGTAAATCCCGGTAATTGGAGGGGCTTCGATCCTGCGGCCCTCAGGTGAAGTATACTGCCTACTTATGATTTTATTATTGTGTTTGTTAGCCTGTGATATACTGAACTATGTATTAGCATTATTAGTTTGGTGGCTACGCGTTGTTGCCGGGAACTAGAACTTCACATATAAGTTCAATGTGTTATTAAAAACTTAGACTTAGTACCTACCTAATCATATAATTGAAATCTCGATGTCTAGTTAGTGAACTGGCACAGGGTAATAAAATACCTAGTAGACTTGTTTTTTTTTTTGTTATAAAGACGATTAGTATTAGTATGATTGTGATTGTGAGTTTTACGGTTTTCTTTTTATTTTAGGATAGAGGTAGATACACCTGCCATAGTCAATTAGCCCAGCAGCCTGTGCCCAGCAGTGGGACGCAAATAGGCTGTAGTAGTAGTAGTAGTAGTAGTAGTCAATTAGCTACTCATAACTTGTATTTCAGTAGAAAAATCTCATAGTTACTACGTTAGTTTGGGCCCATTTTTCAACTGTCAGATATTGTATCCTGCGAATAAATAGTCCATACAAAATGTTATATTTCTTATATTTATTATCTTTTTACATACATACAAAATTTTGTATTTCAGAAATCGACCCTTAGAATTTCGTAAGAAAGAAAGTTTCTACGTATTAGTGAGGAAAATAATCCGTAGGTATTTAATAACACTGTTAAATATCCTTTGCCACACTTTATTTGTATAGTTACTTACGTGTAAATCCCAAATTGATTCAATCATAGCCCTCGCTACGTTACCTTTTGTTAGATGATAGTGTTTTTCCGTGACCCGGTGCTATAAGGAGAGTTCCTTAAGATTTCTAAGGCCAACGATTCAGTACAAATACATGATATCTAGGTATATGTGTTTTGTTTCATATAGTCTGTCCTTCCTTGGTTGTCTTATTTGTTAATTTTTGTGATAAAATAGGTTTATTACTGTATCAAATCATCCTTCTTTTAACGCTGGGGAAATGCTTTTACGCATACCACCAGGCCGGCAAACTTTGTGTTATGATCACGAATGTTTGTGGATGTTTAGTATATGTACTTATGTATTTCTCTATATAAGTATTTATATAGTCGTCTAGCACCCATGGTACAAGCTTTGCTTTAGTTGGGGCTAGTTTAATTTGTGTGAAATGTCCCAAGATATTTATTAATTTTATTTAGGATTCCTTAGTTACGCTTAAATAGGTTACCTTTAATTGGTTAAGCATCAATTTGGAATATAAAATATAGTCACACATACTGTAAGATGTATTAACCGTTGGTGATCCATAATATAATAATAAAATAGCATAAATCCGTCCGGTGAAATTTCTAGCACAGAGACATTCCATCTGAGGCCTCAGGGTAGGCAACCCATTCGAGATCTTATTGTTCCTTAACGGGGGTCCATAGGATTTTGGTTTTCGTGGGCCGCAGTGACCACTTTACCATCGGGTGGGCTGTACGCTCGTTTGCCTATACCATTGACATAAAAAAAAAACTCCAAGAATACGAATTTTGAGGTTCGAATGTTTCTACCAAATGAAACAACGAAGGATGAACAGACTTTACACTAAGCTTAAAGACTGTTATGATGTGCTCTCTCTCATCCAATGTTTTGTGAGGACTTTCAACAAACCTCATTACCCCGTTTTTATGAACTTGCAAGTCTTGCAACTCTATCATTTGTGCAAATCCAAATGGGTCTTTTTTAGGATTTTCACTAAGCTCTTTCCTGATTTCTATATATTTTTTATGTCACAGCCAATCTGATGGTACCTAGTTGCCTACCCTGAGGCCTTAGGTGGAATGCCTCTGTGCCAGAAATTTAACCGTCTGCTACTCTACTTTATACTTGCAACTCTATCATTTGCGCCTATCCATTTAGCTCGGTAGTAACGTTTAACATTACAGCTTCCTAGAAAATTCTTACCTTTATTTCTCTAACAAGAAAACCTTACCCTCGCCAGTAGACAATATCCCACAAGCGGTTTCAAAGAGAAAATGTTAAAGAAATCAGCAAAATACAAACGATAAACAGAAAGGCAACGTCTTAAAAGATATTTATCGATAAAATATTCCTCCACGAAGCACTAGGAGCTCATAAAACGCGGGAAGGAATGTCTCTACTGGCGACAGAGATCTAATAGGTAGTGCAAATTTTATAAAGCAGGAAAGCTTGTATTCATTCGTTGTGTGCGTATCCTTTACGAATGTATTGTTATCGTGTGGAATAGCGATGACAGAAGGAACGAGCGTTAACGCACACAGAGACAGAGCATATAGGGTATTCGTATTAACCCTCACACAAACAAGCCTTCCCCGCCTTAGTGAGATGTAGTTGTTAGGTGCTTTGCATAATAAGGAATTCAGGATCGTATCGGGAAAGGCATTAGAGAAGGGTTGATCTCGCAATGATTTCGTTCAGTTTGATGCTAAGCTCATTATTTGTTTCCAATTGTTTGGTTATTGGCTACTTGCGAGCTTTTCAATCGTGTTGTCAAATGGTGGAACCTTTTTGAACATTGCTGTAGGTTTAAGTTAAAGTCTGTCCATCCTTCAACAAAATTGTAACCTCAAAATTCGTATTTGGGTCTCTTTTATGCCTATTTAAGCGTAAAAAAAAGGAAAACCAGAGCAAATATCACTAGAATTGTTCCATTATGTTGAATCAGGATGATTTGACATATTTTATCCCAAAAAATAGTACTTTAAGGTTATAATTTTGTTTACCAAATAAAACAACTAAGGATGAACATACAGAACAGACAAATGGAAAACCTATTTTGACTCGCAAAAGACAAAATAGATATGCGGAGCTGACAACCAACCTTCCGTAGTACAGGAGCACTATAAGAAGAAGAAGAAAGATCTGTCTGTCTGTCTTCTCGTGACCACGGCCGTTGCATCGCGGCCGAAACGTCGAGGTAAAATATAAATAGTTTTTACGCGATTAAGTCCCGGTGATAGTGTGTTTAATATGAGTGTGTATCGCGAAAGTTTGAGACAATGTAAGAAGAAAGATATACTTTAACCATAGTTTTATCGATGGATCCTGTTAATTTGAATGAATAAAACCCAGACCCCGAGAAGAGCATCCAGGATAGATAATAGAGGTATCTGTAACATGGATTTTTTACAAGGTGTCACTAATTAGCTTTGAGACCTACAACGCATTGGTTTATCTTTCCACCATTTTACACATCTTTCTTTCTTCATTTCTCATGTCTGTCTGTCAGTTTGTTTGCCTAGCTAGAGCGACGAACGTATACATAATATCATCGGGCACAGAAAATACGCGGGACGAAGTAACGGACAACGGCTAGTATCGTATATTTGCAGTCACTGATGCATGCCTAATGTCTCGTGTTACTCAATAAATTATCTCCAAATTGTTGCATTAAACTTGGTTTAACAGCAGTTTCTGTTCTTAACTGCAGTAAGTGTCACATATTGCGGCGCTGCAACTCACTCTAGCCTCGAAGTAGCAAACCTCGGAAACGCCTCTTTTCATAAAAAAATATATCTTTATGTATGATTGCATCTGGTCGGATTGCCACAACATATAGGGGTAAATTATAACATTTTAGGTATAGGGCTCTTTTATACCATGAATCTATTTAGACGACCAACGTTTATGTAGGTACAAAATCTGTCTGACTAAGTCTCGTAACGGGGAAAGTAGCTTTGTCTATATTTTTAGGCTTTATGCCTAAATTTAAAGTGAAATATACGCGGACATTTTTTCAGTGTCGTTCTGACAGTCTTTACTTCGAGGTCAAAATGAGTCTAGCCGCCATTATTGCCATGCGACACTGGACGTTAGTTCTAAATCAGAACTGTATTGTGATTTCTTATAATAACTGTATAAGACGTGGTAGCCTAGTGGTTTGACCTACCGCCTCTCATGCAGACTAGAGGGTCGGGGGTTTGGATCATAAATGTAGTACTTTAATTGATTTGAAGTCACAAAGCACCTCTTCTAATTATGGCGTACCTCAAGGGAGTATATTGGGACCCATTTTGTTTCTCTTGGGTATACGTGAACTTTTTGCCAAATGTCACAACTAGTCAAATTATTATGTTTGCAGACGATGTTTCTATTCTTTTTAAGTTTAAATAACATGACATTGGAAACCTTAATCATTTAATCGAAAGTTCGTTGTCCAAAATAGTGACTTGGCTTAACTCAATAAATTTAACAACAAATGTTTTATTTACATTCTAAAATGAATTATATTTATTTTATTTACCAATATGATTCATTTTAGAAGTTGTAGAAAAGATAAAGTCAGTTTGCGTATAAATATAAATAATATACCTGTCAAGTCTGTTAGTGAATCTAAATTTCTGGGAGTTTTGGTGGATGAAAATTTTAAATGGAAAAACCACGTTGATGCCTTATGTAATAAGTTGAGTAGCTTCGCTTTTGCTTTGCGAAGACTGATCACAATATCAACCAAAAAGGCCGCTCTACAGGCTTACTACGCATTTTTCCAGTCCCATATTATCTTTGGGTTACCAGTGTGGGGTAGCTGCGTAGACATTCAACGTTTGTTTAGACTGCAGAAGAAATGTGTGCGTATTCTGAATGGCATAACCAGCAGTCGTGAATCATGCAGGACATCATTTAAGGAGTTAAGACTGCCAACGTTATCGGCCCTGTTCGTTATGGAGCTGTGTAAGCTCGTCAGGCGATATCCGCAAAAAATTCCTCCCGCTAGTTTTACCAGCGATCGGTTGAACACGTTACACGCGCATGATGTCCAACTCCCTTCTGGCTGTTCCGCAATGTTCCGGAAGAGTCCCCGGTACCTGGCTGCTAAGGTATATAATGCTTTGCCTTACGAAATTAAATCGTTGTCCTACACGCGATTCCTGGTAGCACTAAAAAAGTATCTAATAAATAAATGTCCATATAATCTTGGTGAATTTTATAGTAACGAATGATTATTTTCTATTATTATTTGTAATTTCTTTTGTCATTTAATACTGATATTTTAGTTTATTTTTAATTTATATATAAGTATCTCTTTTATACTGTATTGGGTAAGTTGCTACACCCATTGGGTAAAATTGTATTGATACCAATCTACTGACATGCAATGTACCATCTCTCATGTAAACATACAATTTATGGCAAATAAATAAAATGAAATGGGTTCGAATCCGGCTCGCACCTCTGGGTTTCCTTATTGTGCAAAATTCAATTTGAATTTACTACTGAGCTTGTGTCGGTGAAGGAAAAAATCGTGAGGTAATACAAGTATGAGAGTGGGGACTAATATCCCAAACCCTCTCGTAATTTCAGAAGGCCTGTGGCCAGCAGTGGGACGAAAATAGGCTTGTACGAGGTGGCTAATATTGTTGATATAATTTTAATAGTAGGTACTTACTTTCTAATATTTTTCTCTACTCCTATTATCAAGTGTCTCCTTTTTAACTTCCGACTCAAAAAAGAGGGGTGTTATTATAAAAACAGGTATTAAAAGGTGAAGAGGTAACAAACAGACAGACTACAAAGTTACCTGATCACATTTATAATATTGGTATGGACAACTTCTCAGCCAAAGCTAAATCTGTTACCAAAATATCAAAGGCAAGTTATTCGTGGTATTGACTCCGATACCCGAAGCTGGTGTCATCGGCAGGCTGTTAGCAGCGCGATCGAAACATTCAGTCTAATACTAGTTTATTAAAACTTGTCGGATAATTTTCGACTGAGTTTTAAGTCTGATTTTCAATAAATAATATTAATATCTTGGGACATTTCACACAAGATGACTAACCCCAAACTAACCAAAGCTTGTACTATGGGTGCTATACAACGATATAAATACTTATATAGAGAAATACATACATATATAAATACCTACTAAACATCCATGACTTGGGTCCAAAAATTCGTCCTAGCAAGATTCGAACCCGCGACCGTCGGAACAGAGGGCAGGGTCACTACCAACTGAGCCAAACCTGTCGGTGTTTCAGTGCCGCGATGGTCACTTACCATCAGGTCGGCTGTGCGCTCTCATTTAGCTATTTATTTGTTGACTAGACTAGAAGTACTACTACTACTACAGCCAATTTGCGTCCCACTGCTGGGCACAGGCCTCCCCTCATACTAGACTACTAGACTAGAAGTACGCCGCGGTTTTACTTGCGCAAAACTTGATGAAAAACCGATGGAAATATCAAAAAAATCCGGCCAAGTGCGTGTCGGGCCACGCGCAAAGTATAGGGTTCCGAAGTTGACGATGCCCACAGTCCCTTTCTTATCTAAGACTTATTAGCATCTAGCTAGCCTGTGGTAGGTATGACATGCCCGCCCGACGCCCCTGCCGCTCGAGAAAAATCATTATCATAAGTTGGTCGACTATTACTCGTAAGTTTGTACAGCCTACTTAGCTGTGATAGTTTTCCTTTCAACTAAGTTATATATACCACAACCGTGATTTTTTTCAGCCATCCAAATAGCACCATTTAGCTTGCAGGGGGGGGGGGGGACACGTGACCCTAACAAAAAATAGCACTTTAAAGCTTAATATTTCACAAACGCTCATTTAATCAAAAAATGGTTTTAACAAACCCACAACATTTTTTTAGACCTATTCAACGATATGCCGCACCATGGGGTACGCAAGAAAAAAAAATTACATCCCTTTTTTACGAGTAGGGGAGGCACCCTATAAAAATAAAAAAATAAATGTACCACTTTGTCAGCGTAACTAATATGCATATTCATGCCAAATTACAGCTTTCTAGAACTAAGCATCTCCGAGCAATAGTGCGGACAGACGGACGGACGGACGGACGGACGGACGGACGGACATGGCGAAACTATAAGGGTTCCTTGTGGACTTCGGAACCCTAAAAAGGATAGGTCTATGTGTTATTTCGGTGGATACTACAGGATATAAATGTAACAAAAACAACCTATTGGAAATAACATTTTTTGCGCAAAGAAGATATACTTTTTTAAAACAATATTCACTTAGGTACTTAATCTCTTAACCGGGAATCGACCTAGACAAATATTTAAGTAGTACCTATGCCACATAAAAAGTGTTTTACGCCACATATCCGTCGGCAAATAACTATTTGCCGACTAGTCACCTTACGACATATGCCCATGTGTGTTCGTTCTTTCTCCTCTGTGAACTTATGGACAATTATAGATTGCGGCCTGCAACTAACTCTAGGTATAAATAGGTAAATACCAACTCTAGGTTTCAAAGCACAGCGCAGCTCAGTTTCACCGAAGTTTCAACGAAGCGACCACTTAGAATTCAGTAACACGACTCTGCGGAGACCATTTTGATTGCTCGCTTAAAGGGGTTCCGTCCGAGAGGGATTGGCTTTTGTAGTGCAACTGGGAGTTATCGAGTTAATGTCGTTATGACAGTTACTTTTTTTGGAACGGTGTTCGAAAGCTATGCATCGCTTAAGGCATTCACTGCCACTTCTGTTTTACGAACTTTCGCCAGGTACCACATCTGTCATTAAGGGAATATTGCAACGCACATATGCGTTCAAGGCACTGCGGGAAAGTCAGCAAAACGCACATTTGCTTCGGTGGCAGTAAATGCGTTAAAGGCTTAAGGGATTTACACATCTAGGGTGGTGAATTCGTAAATGTCCCAGATCGCAGGTTTCTGTGGCCCGAACCGAAGGTGAGGGCCATAAATATGCGATCTGGGGCTTTACGAATTACCGCCCGTGGTTTGTCAAAAGTTTTACGTCTTGCCTTGGCCAAGAAGTGAGATTTTCTCTCCGCGTAGCGGGCAGAAAATCCCACTTTACGGCCAAGGGTGATGTAAAACTACTATTACCTAGTCGATGATTGCTTCGTCAAAACGGCTTGGTCGACCGACTGAAAAAGTTTATTGGACTGTACTAAAAAACGAAAAGTAGGTACCTAACATAAATTGTCCATAGGAAATAAGCTGTCGTCGAATCGTCCTACTCGTATGAATTAAATTGAAATCGAACATTTATGGTAATGACCAAGGAAATCGTTTCTTGTTTTTATTACGTTTGTATCTTTTTAATAAATTGGGGAAAAGGTCTGATCAGCAAACCGCATCCCAATACGTCACGTTTACCTTTCGGTTGATTTGAGTGGCAAGCGGCTGCGGGAGCGGGAGCGGGGCCGAATCGCTGCCCTGGTGGCGTTCAGCAAAGTCCTGTTCATCGGGAGCAGATTTGAAATAAGTAGTGTACTTACCTTACCGCTAAGATATCGCTGGAGGGACGTCGTCGAAGCGGACCTGCGGAGCCTCCAAGTCAGCAACTGGCAGGAGGTGGCGCAGGACAGGACACAGTGGCGAGAGCTCGTTTCGGAGGCCAAGATCCATTTTGGGTCGCTGAGCCAGCGTAGTTAGTTAGTTTTTACTTACCTTGCTATGTCATAATCATATAGGTAATGACCCTTGATCATAAAAGGGTAAAACTTAAGTAGTTACGACACATTGACTACCTTTTGCTGACACAGCAAACCCTTTGTCAAATACTTACATAACGAATACCTTTTAAAAAATAAGAAACCCTCGATAATGTTTTAAACCAACGAACCGAATAAAAAAACTAATAACACTAAATACTTTTGTATAGGGGTTAAGAACTAGTACGCTACCCGCCACCGCAACAGCCTATTTACGTCCCACTGCTGGGCACAGGCCTCCTTTCTCAGGGCGGATCCAACTTTCGACTCGGAGGGGGGGGGGTCACGTCACAAACCCCCCCCCCCCTTTTTTCGCGTCAAGGGTTAAAAATACATAATAGCAGTAGACCTAGTCCTGCCGACCCCCATGCCTCCCCCCACCTGGATCCGCCCTTGTCTTTCTTCACAAGAGGGTTTGGGCTACAGTGTCCGCGCGCCCAGTGGGGATGAGAGACAGCACAATTGCACACACATCCCTTCGCAAATTAATGGAGCTTTCCTCACGATGTTTTCCTTCGCGGAAAAACTTATAAATTTAAATTGATTTTCGCACATAGATTAACTGAGGTATGCGAGCCAGGGTCTAGGTCAAACCTATATATAATAAGCGGGTAGCGGAATGAAGACGTGGTAGCCAGATAAGCCAGACGCCTTCATTCCGCTACCCGCTTATCCCAAACCCCACAGCCGCGGGGGGCAGACACATTCCCATTTCATCAATATGCAGAACCTCGGTAATCGCGCCTGATCGTCTCATACACTCCGGGACCTTTCTCGTTTCTTACACACAAACATGATTATCCAAGCTCCGCTAGGATTATGCTGAGGTAAACATCCACTCGTGTCGTAGAATAAACTTATCGGATGATATTGAAATTTTCAAGAAATCTAAAAGGAAAAGTATTAAAGTTTATAGAAAACGCACACACACAATATCCCTAATATCCCAACACACTTACAACGTTACTTACAATACTCAATGTGTTTGCATTAACTACTCGTAAGTACCAACCAACCTTAGGTTGAAATAATCTAATATCCATAGTAATAATATTATAAATGAGAAAGTTACCTCTTCACGCTTCAGCCTCTTCTGCCCGCGTGGAATTCGGTTATCGCGCGGTTATTGGGAACTATGCGCTTTTCCGGGATAAAAAGTACTTAGCCTATGTTCTTTCCCAGGATCCCAACTATCTCCATACCAAATTTCACCCAAATCAGTCCACAGGCCTCCCCCAAGGCGCGCCACTCTTATCCACCGCGTTCCCGCGACCTTTACAATGTCGTCACTCCATCTTTTTGGAGGCCTACCGACAGCTCGTCTACCGGCTCGCGCGGACGCCACTCCAGAACCTTCCGGCCCCATCGGCCATCAGTCCTGCGAGCAAGGTTTAACTGGTAGAGAATGCCTTATGGCATTAAGTTCACCTTTTGTATTAGTTTTACTAATGTGCAATAAAGTTTAAATAAATAAATAAATAAATGTGCCCCGCCCACTGCCACTTAAGGCTCGCAATTCTTCGGGCTATGTCGGTGATCCCAGTTCTACTGCGGATATCCTAATTTCTGATTCTATCAGGCAGAGAAACCCCGAGCGTAGCCCTCTGGGTGAATTTGAGCCTTCTTATGAGGCTCATCGTAAGTGGCCATCGTATTTTCATGACGACTCCCCATAATAAATCATGGGATTTGCAGTTTCATAAAAATTACATAATTTGACTAAACAGTCATCAACGCTATTGATTTGTGTGTACACTCATGATAGTGTCAATATTGATCCAATGTAATACAATCGAGTTAAATGTGCGGCTGTGATAATTTAAATTTGCTGGCGCTATTTACATTGGTTTCTGATCAAATTTGATTAAATTAAACCAAAAGCGAACGGTTACTCAATCACGGGACATATATTTACATAGTATGTTTTGTACCTACATATTATTATGTATTAAACTTAAAAAATATTAGGTGGCGAAGGTATATTACCTACTTACGAGTATATAAAGGAAAGTAAGTATACTATAGGAAGTCGTTTTTCCGGGGCAAAAAGCAGCCTATTATCCTTTTCCGGGACTCGAACTACATGTCTTCATACCAAATTTTATCCGAACCGGTCCAGCGTTATGGTTTAGGTAAACTATGTAAAAACCCCCGGTTTTCCCCGTTCCGGGAATTAGGGAAATCCTCTCTTATGCTCCTCTACACTCCCCTAGGAACCTACATGGCAAATCTCAGCTTCCTACGACCAATGGTTTCGGCTGTGCGTTGTCAGCAGTCAGTCATTAACGGAAGAGTAATATAAATATGTCTAATAATTAATATTAACGTAGGCGTACCCTTTGCATCAACATCTTTTTTCTGTCAGTCAACTGAATGTGTAAAGCGAGCGATGTTTTTTTTGTAAGTATTCAATTTCCAATTTAACCGTTCAAATTGGAAAGAGTTTGAAGGTAACCACAATACGATGACACTCATCGGTCCTCCGAACACACTTGTAATTTTAACATGAGGGGTCCATTTATTTGGTCGTTTACATTAAAGAAACGTTTTCTTTACGGCTCTACCCTCTCATTTATTTAAGCCGGTGATACCTTTTCAGTATTTATATGGGATCACGATTATCGGTTATACTTATACGTTTTATCTTTTAACCGGGTCCCCTGACTCTACTCCAGTTTAATGGAAATAGGTATCTCCAGGGAATTTGACAACATTTCATTTTTAACTTCACTTTCACTTTTTTCAATAGCAGTGCTTGCACTGTTGTACTCCGGTAGGGGTTAAGGCAGCCGGTGAAATTTCTGACACAGAGGCATTCCATACTGGGCCTCAGAGTAGGCGCATTCGAGATCCTATGTTTTTCTAATGGGGGATCATAGGATTTCGGTGTCCATGGGCCGCAGTGACCACTTACCATCAGGTGGGCTGTGAGCTCGTTTGCCTATACCAATGATATAAAAAAATAACACGGCTATTTTATTAGCTAGTTAGAAAGTAGGGAAAAATTAAAAGGACACACGTACTCTTTCTTTTTTTCGTAAGTCGTCAATTTCATGCATAAAATTAAAATTAAAAAGCGCCTTATTCTGAAAGGGGGATTAGTCAATGACGTCGTACCACTTTCTGTGCTTATACATGGTGGGTCAAAAAATATGGCAAATAATTAACCCACAGTATCGGCTATCGATTTTAAGTATATTGTAGAGGTCTTTAATTTTTTTCGAGTTGGTAAAAAAATTTATTTTGTATAGGATTCAGGCATCGCTCACACAACCAATCCCATATACATTTTTTTTACTAACTCGAAAAAAATTAAAGTCCTATACAATATACTTAGAATCGATAGCCGATACCGTGGGTTAATTATTTGCCATATTTTTTGACCCACCGTGTATATGTAGGTATAGTGTGCTTATATATCTGCGTGTAGCACCCGCTCTTTAGCGAGTTATCACTAAAACACGTTTTTCTCTAAAATAATGAATGGAAAAATCTGAAATTATTTTATTGACTCTTTTAGGTACTTAGACATACCGAAACGGTTCTCGAATTATGCCGTACTTAAATTTTGAAATGTTGTCAAATGTTCATAAATAAGTACATAGTTTACCTCCATAGTTTTTTTGTCGATTCGTAAACACCGGCAGCTGCTCCAATGACCAGTGCGTTACCGACATTTATAGAGAAGGGGGAAATAGGAATGTCAACAGGTGTGATATTACCGTTATAAGTTAGTTCCTAAACCATTATTCCGATTCCAGAGAACTAATGTATAGACTAGTTCATTCAATAAATAAAGTTCTCCCGTCGGAGCTTCGTATTTTCAATTATAATAAAGATTTATTGTAAAAATCTCGTTTTCAGCGAATTTGAAAGTTTCGGCGAAAAATCCATTACTCGTTTCGTTCTTTTGAATATAAAATATTATTGGAACAGCTACAGAGCTGTAAATCAATGAAGGTATTGAAATACGTGCAACATGTACTTACGGTACCTACCTACCTAATTTGGGATCGGTATACTCATTTATTTGGCTCTAACTTTCTTAATTTCATGAATCGAAATAAGTTAGGATTGAAATCCTACTGTGTTCCTTTCCTATCCTATTTTAAGCGCGAGTTTCCTAAAGTTTTTACTAGACACTGGCACACAGTCCACTAGTGCCATAACAAAAAAAAAGTTAGGATTGTTTTTTGGTGAGATCATTTTTATTGCTTGCCAGCTATCATTAGGGACTTACTTAATAATATGTGAAATACAATTTTCGAAGTCGAAGACATGTTACATGTTTATTAAGTACTTAATAAAAAAGGCCCCTTATGATCCACGCTCATTTACAAAAAGTTTAGTCATGACACTACCAATGCATGACAGGCAGTCGTGACAAGTACCAACCCACGTCGTTTCTACCTAATCAATCAGATCATTGTCAAAAACAAAATCTTTAAAATAGGTAACGTTATAACATAATTCATTGTAAACCAAACTAATTTAGTTGAATGCACATCAATAAGTATCGAATATTATACCCGTCATCCTATTTCGAATAATAAATATCTTCAGTCGTCACAGTCTGCTCATAAAACAATTTCAAACTACTCTAGGTAACGTTACTACCATACCTACTATTATTAAAAAAAAAAACCGCGTCCACGTTTCAGGCGAAACAAACACAAAATATTAATTCCAATTCAGGGCGGCGTTTCGGAAATAGAAAGAATTACAATAACAACAAGCACAATATCCAGAGGTGCAATAACGGCCGCTCAAAAAGCTATTACGGTGCCACGGGCAATTCCCGGCCGTTCTGATGCGAAAATTGTCCAACGTTTTACAATAAATCCGGTCCGGCATCAGCTATAACCTATAAAGTATAAGCCTAGGTTCATTCAAACACTGTGGACGAACTCATGGTCGTTAAATATGGCCGCCGAGCTGTCATTCCATAAAGAAACGGGGCGCTGTCAAGACCTAAATTGGCTTTCTTTAAACAGTAATTAAACGAAAACGATTTCATTTTGTAAGGCGAGTAAAATATATATTAATCTTCATCATATACTTAACAAACTTGCCATTTTACAAAATTGTTTTGATGAACAAAAATCGTGAAGTTAAACTGCTGATTTATATTGTTCATGCAATGTGTTTTTTTTATTCTTCACTTTTCTGATTTTCTACGTATATCGCCCACTTTCCGCGATGGTGCTTCTCACTCCCTCCAGTACAAACATTGTCCGCGGAGACAATTGCCTGCCTCCACAAGGTCAGTAACAATTGTTAGCGTTTGGTCTGCTTAGTTAACGGACGGTTTGAATCAGCTCACCTGGGTTGATTCAAGCGTAGTTGTCGAACTCGTAGTCGTTAATTTTATGGCCGCCGACCTGTCATTCCATACGGAAACGTAATTTTCCCCATTGTAAACATCTCAATCGACGCTTATATTATAAAGTGTATTTTTATCCGAAATAAATGATTGATTGATTAACGTTCTTAAGTACCTACTTATTTACCATCGTTAATTTTCATGATGCATCCAGAGTTGTTTTCAAGATTCGCTATGATCATTGTCCAAATACCTACCTCCTTACTTTTTTCTGTTCTCATTTACATTAATAACCCCATTGAAATGCATTTCTCTCTAGCAGTTGCCTCGTTATTTATCCGACAGCTCCGTGCAGTTTTCGGCCGATATTTTCAGCCTTCATAATGAGTCGTGTCCGTTCGTTAATGCCCTGAATGTATAGCCGCTTTTTACTTAACGGGGTGATCGAAAGGCTTGTTGATGGTTTAAAACGCTGTCATTCTGTATTTTTACAAAATATCAGTTTTTATACCAGTTTTTAGTTTTTTACGTGGTTTCTTTTTAAGGTACGTTAAGGTGTATGTTATAGTGTAAAGTGAGTGCAATACTCGCCAATAAACATTAGTTTGGCGAACTTCTCTCAAAATTTGTACCTACCACATTTTTTTATGAGAAAATAAATAAATAAAAAGTCTTCGCAGGATTACCAGGAGTGAAGTGTTTTAAGCCACGGGTGAAGATGATGAATCGCAATGTCTGAATTAAGAATCAAATTGATCTGAAACTTGGTTTGTATGCAATAATATTAGCTTCTGCACGCGACTTGGCCCGCGTGAACTAGGCGTTTTTCCTTCATAAAAAAATCATATAAATGAAGTGAAGAGGTAACAAACAGACAGATAAAGTTATTTTCGTATTTATAATATTTTTACTTAGTATGGTTGACCTGATGCAGATCATCTTTACCCTTTACCCACTAAACTGCGCCAAACAGCAGTGCTGTTGTGTTCCGGTAAAGGGGCAAGAGGGCAAAATTACTGGTACCTTCACCTCTAGAGGCGTTCGATCTTATTCCTTGGGGATGCTAAGGCATTCTTATAATATTATAATCAGAAAATGTATAAGGTAACATATGAAAAACCTTGAAACTACATATGAATCTTGGGAGGAACTTTCGTCAGCGTTAACTAACTTTTCCACTGGCGCAATCTATTGGGAAGGTTCGAGTGTTTGATTATAGAATAGAATAGAAAATCTTTATTTTCGATACTGTAACAATAAGTATTAAGGCTATAACTTATGATCTAAGAGGAAGGAATGTTATAGTAAACCGAAAAAAAGAGTCCACTCAGCAGTGAAGTCGAGGCACAGGGACCTCGACGCTGATTTTCAGTGGCTCCATAAAATAAAATAAATAAAGAAAGACAAATAAAGAAAAAAAAGTTACAATTGAACTGTAAATGGTACATATTCAAGCTTGTACTGGTGGTAGTGGTAATTGGTGGTACAATAACAATAATGCGGTGCTAAGACTGAGTACGTAATGTCAGTTATACTCAATCACGCTAAAACGGCGAAACTAATTTGCATGAAATTTGACACACAGATAGTTTGTAACCTGGATTGACACATAGGCTACTTTTCCTCCCGGAAATCATCCCTTCAGAGGGTAATAAAGGGGATGGAAGTTTAGTATGAAATCCCTTGCTGACGAAGTCGCGGGAAAAGCTCGTTCTCAATAATGTATGATTGGTTAGGTCTATGGACCAAAGTGACCACTTACCATCAGGTGGCCTGTAGGTATAGTCGTTTGCATTGCACTACAGCTGATCCATCTGCTGCTGTCTGTTTTAAATGATCCATCTTTATCCTACACCAAATTAATATACTTAGATACTTAATACTACTTAATCTGAAGTGATTTTTATAATAAAAGTCAAATATGCTTAAAACTGTTTATTTTCTATGCTCAAAATTCTATCATACATCTCATAGGTAATTCAATTACAATTGCACACAAAACGATTCAATTCACACTTTGTATCACCTACTCAATTCTTTAATAAAGTCTTGTCTTTTGGCCTATGTTATGTAATTTATAGCAATAACAAACTAAATACAATTTAGAGGTGGAATATGTAATTTATTTTACATCACCCTTTGCCGTAAAGTGGGATTTTCTGCCCGCTACGCGGAGAGAAAATCTCACTTCTTGGCCAAGGCAACATGTAAAACTTTTGACAAACCACGGGCGGTAATTCGTAAAGCCCCAGATCGCATATTTATGGCCCTCACCTTCGATTCGGGCCACAGAAACCTGCGATCTGGGACATTTACGAATTCACCACCCTAGGTCTGTAATGTACTATTACTTAAATGCACCTTAAATGTGAAGAAAGTTTATAATTATGTATGTGCGGGTGACTCGTGATCGGTTAGGTTAATCTGTAGGTATACAGGGTCAAGCAAAAACGTTGTGACGATATTTTACCCACATCAGCTATCGAATGTATGGAATTCAGGCATCGCTCACATCATTCATCCCATACTGGGCCATACAATAGTACATTGTGTATTAAGGGCGATAAGGGAGGAATTGTAGTCGAGAGCATTTAAAGGTCCAACTAGAAAAAAAAATTAAATCTCAAAAACATGCTAATAATCGATAGCTGATTCTGTGGGTATAATATCCTCACAACGTTTTGCTTAACCCTTTATTAAATAAAGTCGTGTTAACGTCGTAGTCGTGCTAACGGAAACGGCTGAACCGATTTCGATAATCTTTAATTTTTTGGATTGGTCTCCGCCCCAAATAGGATAATAACCATTAAAACTCACGCAAATTATTATACAGAAAATGTAATTTTAAATAAATTCGCTTCCGCCATCTTCCGCAATTGACAGATCACGTCATTCATAGACTGTTAGGCGGTACGAAGTTCGCCGGGTCAGTTCGTTTCAAGATAAACGAGGGTGCTTTGTAATTCAAAGTAGCACTTTACTTTAGGTATCTACACGCCCGGTTCCTATATCCAAACAACGCCTCGTTTTGCCTACGGACGGTTAAAATTTGACAGATTCTCTATGGAACAAATGTCAAAAATCAACCGTCCGTAGGCAAAACGAGGCGTTTCGTGGATATAGGAACCGGGCCGAGTAGATCACTGTTGGAATTTTTACCTTTGAACTTAGTTACAAACTTTTCACTTAAACAGACACTGATTACCTACCTGATTCGATAAAATAAACTTAACGTTTTATCTATCGAAACGAAAAGGTTATAATAATTTAAGGTAGTACCGTGTATGTACCCTAGTTTATCCATCAGAACTCTAACCCGTATTTTTTTTTTACGTCGTCGGACTAACATAACTTCAAAAACTGATTGTTATGTCATGCTGAGACTCACACAAAACTGTTCTTGACTTGTATAAGAGTTTGTTATTCTGGTACTGTGCCCGTACTTTTATTACTAAAACAAAATCATTTACACAAAATTTCTTAAAAAGTAGGTGTAGTTTGATTATATTTAGTCTTAATAGGACTTAAAACACAGTTCTTTGAGTATCTCACTAAACAATGATTCTAATTGTATATCTGTCACTAGTCTATTTTTAATAATTAACAAATAATGGTCAGTCATTACTTTATTGAATAAGCTAGGACCATCATCCATTGGCTGTATGGAAACGCAGCAAAAAAATGGTCTTTTTGTCTGTTCACTAGTGTCAATGAATAATGGGCCTTAGTTGGGGATATTTAATCTGGTTTCCTTACAAATGTAGCCTTAAGCGCTGCTCTTGGAAGAGTAAGTAATATCATATCATCAACATAAGTCAGAACACAATATTATTCTTCTTCCAATAAACAATGCCCAAACATCCTAGAACTAATTTAAGGAGAATACCAAGGGGTAAACATACTTGCAGCTTAAAAATGTTCTAACTTACATAGACGTCGTTCTGTCTGGCTTCTCTTCCCTCAACGTATAAGCCGACCGACGGACAGCTCCCCCCTTACCCCTCCCCCCAGAAACGTGGTGCAGAACTTCTGGCAACGACTCTCCTTCGGAATCAATCAGTGTATCTTCAGTCAGAGCAGCGCTTTCATCTCGTCAAGATCGATGCAAGAATTCTGGTGTTAGCACTTTTTGAGTTGTTTTGATGATCTTCTTGTGGTGCCTTAGACGGTGGACAATTTCATCGTGCAGAACGTTAAAGCACATGGCAGTGAGAGCGAGGCCAGTCATTATGTAAATAGAACAAAACCAAACTGTGCCAGTAGAAGCACCGCTCTTTTGTGTAGCTCCGGGTGCGAGATGGCCAAATCCAATCGTACTAAGGCTCATAAAACAAAAGTAAACGCCATCCACGGGACTCCAACCTTCCAGCTGATAAAGAACTAACGCACCAAGGAAGATGTAAGAGAAAATAGCAGCGAGACATAAAGATAGAGGAGCAAGAATCGAGAAACCACCAAGTGAGACTTTTGAATCAGTGTCAGTGCAGCTTAGGGAGTCACAGTCTCGAAGGAAGCTTAGGCCTTGGTTCTTGTCTTTTATGGAAGTTGTGCTAATGCTATGTGCTTGAGATGCTGATATAATAGTGCCAGACGGTGACCGAACGTAATATGGTTCTTGGAGATGAAGAGATGGATTTCTGTAATCGTCTTGTCTTCTCGCTTTTTCTTTCCTTTCCTTGCCTCCTATGGCTCTCTCATCGAGACAACAGTACCCACATTTTGTGCACAAGCAGCAACAAAGTGCTCTGCTAAATATGCCTCTTGCGACCCTTGACAGCAAGGCTCCCACCACGGACAGATAAAGGAGTGTGAGTGGTATGCCTATGACTGCGTATCCAATTGTTACAGCTTTTCCTAATGCTGTTTTCGGCGCAACACTGCCATAACCTGGTAAAAAAGAATCAAAAATGTAAATATAAGTCACTCAATCAACAATTTATGTTGAAGTAATGTAAGTAAGTACTATAAATTTATTAAAATTCGCAAAAGTACGCAAAAATATTCAGATACCTAACATAACTTATTAGCTTTTACGTAATTCCTTCAGTCAAGAGAGATGATGGTTGAAACTCAAAGGTTCTGTTTGATCGTCTGTTATTTTATGTGGTCCTATAAATAAATCAAAAATAAAAAAAATCTTACTTACCGATAGTAGTAAGAACAGTCAGCGAGTACAGGAACGCTTTTGCGAAATTCCATTCATACTCATCCACTATAAGAGCCGGAGCTGACTCCAGGGCCCTAGCGCCTCCATACTGCGCTGACACGTCAGCCGCGACCCGAGCTACCAGCTTCTCCTGAAACCTCGCTATCTCCTGAGCAGCCAACCTTGTCCAATTTTCCTTATAAAGAATGTTCAGAGACACAGTTATCTCCCAAATACTCTCCACGGTCTGAGATCGCAACTCAGCACTCGCTTGCGCTATTGTACCATTCAGTTTTGAAATCGGAATTGCCTTCTGCACTTCATTCGCTTGGTAAGATGTCGTTGCTAGAGTCTTCTGATGGACTTTCGACGCACTCCCTTCTATTGCCAGAAATATAAACGCTCCTAGAAGAGTATAGGCGAGAAGAAGAGCGAATATCCCCACATTTGTAATGCAACCCGCAATTAGACTCTTCTTCTGACTCTTTTTAGTTCTGACGCAGAAGCAGCAAGTCGTATCAAGATCGTCATCGATCCTGTAGTTTTCCGTTTTTCCATTCTTCTTGTATTTACCATTTACATGATTCTTCTTTTTTGCATTTTTATCCATGTTTTCAGTAGTTGTTATGCATTTTCAGCGTTTAAGAAACTCGAGGTGTTTGTAGTGGATTCACAATTGAGCACATCCATCTGTAACAGAAAGAAAATCCTCTTAGATGGGGTTTCCGAAATACCAAATGGCAAGGGTGGTTTATCTTTACATAATGAAATGTCAATTCACTAGGTTTTGTGAAGCTTTTATTATACCGTATTCAGCAAACCAAAACTGTGGCGATACTTGGAAAGGGCGGATCACTAAGTAAAGGGAGGCGAATTTGGAATAGAAAGTGAACCCCTACGTATCAGACAAAAATGTAACAGTATTGGTTAAAGCAAATAAAAGCATCAAGAGAAACATTAAAGGCTTTACGGAGTCATTAAGGTAGCATATATTTTAATATATGCTATAATACGACGTTAAAAGGCATATTATCTCGAATATTTTAATATTTTAATATTCGAGATAATATTCCTTTTAACGTCGTATTGGTCGTATTGCAAATTTTGTGAATATTCTGATTACGAAATGGATAGTGTATAGGTACCTATTGGCAGTTATTGTCAATCTCACAATAAATAAAGTATTGATGTCTTTTTAATAAGATTTGTTAAAATTTAAACCATTGAGAATGAATGAATTCCAATGTGAATGCATCAATAAGTATAGTAGGCATGTATGTATATGAGTATTTTCTGCTTCTTCGATACCACGGGATGAGTCATAGAATTTTCTCAACTAAAAGATACGGTCATGGCATACACAGGTCTTTGTAATTGCCAATTAAAAAACCCGCAGATTATTTTACACGCGGAACATTAAAGTAAATTCAATCAAATCTCAAATCGGATGACCATTTTTCGTTCTCTTCCGCTACATTAAACGCCGTCGCGTTAGAGGATCAAATGTTAAGATTGCCAGAACATGCCAGATAAAACGTCTACAAAGATTTACGCGATGCCGAAGCGTGTTTTATGCTTTATGGTTTCATTTGAAGTACGACGGCAATTGGTGGTTTATGGAAATATTCTCGAGCTTCTGCGTTAATTATCTCATTTTTTGCTGTTTATATTTTGCTGGTTATCATCTAAGATAGTGCGAAATCTCTATAAATAAATGATCTTTCAAAGAAGATAAATCTTGAGAATTTACATAGTACGGGAATCTTTTTTTTTTAATGAAAAAAAATAACAAAATATTTTATTCAGTTAACAGAATGTGTAACATTAGAATACAAGGTTGGACTATCCTAGTAAGTAAAAGACATATGACAGGAGTAGCCCGCTCTTCCATGAAATTGTTACAACAATTCTGCAAACATGAAAGCAAAATCAGTAGGTAAGGATTAGGGTATCTGGATACTGCCGGAGCTATCCAGATCCCCTAATCCCTACTATTCGATAACTCTATCTATTCTATGCAAGAAGTCCAATTGCCACCTTCTCTCTATTCAAGAAGTCAACCTTTAATCTGTTCAATTCATCTATTCAAGAAGTAATTTGTGTATGTTTGAGGAGAGCTTCAACTAAACGTTTATTATATTCAGGAAATATTTTTTATCTATTTTCTGTATACGAATTCTACACACATCACATTATGTAGTTGTTTGGAGAATTCCATATCTAACGACTCTCAAGTCATGGTAGGTAGGTACATTATACTCTTTGAATCAATAGAAACAAATATAATCTTTGAATATGATTTGTAAACTCGTATTTACTCTGGTATGAATGTTTTCACTGGCATTAAAAAAATAAATAAAAAAAAAAATAAAAAAAAAAACAACGCTGTGATGCCTGTGATAGGTATTGAAAGAAATCGATAATGCATTTGTGTTGTTGCAACTGTGATACCGGTGTAGAGAGCTTACACTTAAGTAGGTACAAAATGCAAGTGATGCACTCCATGTTTGGAAAGGAGCTACATACCTTTATGCCAATACTTTGAGTCAATCATTATAAAATATGAACGATATTTATGGACTGTAAGGATTTCTTTGGAAGGGTATAAATAAATAAATATCTTGCAACATTTCTCACAAATTGCCCTAGCCCCAAACTATTCAAAGCTTGTACTACGTTGACAACGATATACATGGTACATATATAAATACTAAACAGGTGTGACTTGAGTACAAACATTCGTGCTCGTCACACAAAGTTGCCCCTAGCGGATTCGAACCCGTGACTGTCGGAACAGTGGACAGAGCCACTATCAAATGACTGACTCAAACCTGCCGTGAAATAAAATTATGAAATGATGAATTAAACTTCAAGATAAGTAATAATAAATGATTTAATTATTTATTACACCTAATTAACCTAGCTTAAATAATTATAAACTTGATACAAATAGATGCTTAATTAAAGACATGTTCCATACGTAGGTATCCATATTTACTAATTTACTAATTAATATAATACATGAATAGAAGCGGTAAAATATTTCTATCCTAAACTTAATTTAATACAAATAATAATAATAATAATAATAATTAATTTAATTTAATACTTAATTTAATACTTGATTTTACAATATTGTGTAACCATTACACGTGTCCGACGCTATACCCCCTTCCATTTTATCTATTAGATTTAGTGTTGACTGGTACACATTATCTAGAAGAATATTCTCCACTACGTATTGCACGCACAGTCCTGCATTACACTTGCACATTTGGTCATTGACATCTATTTTGTCACCGTCAATTATCTCAATTTTGATCAATTTTGTTGCATGCCGATGTGGTTTCTTAATTATTGAGTAGGCGGTGATTTCTGTTTTTCTTTTACGCCCCAGACGTGGGTCAGTGGGAGGGTTTCTGTTTTCAGGAACAAAGTTGAATAGACGCTCTGATGTATCCTGAAATGAGAAAATAAACATTCGGTTAATATAAGTAGGTACTTAATTATTCAGTGAAAATAAAAAACGATGAGGGCTTAACTATTATTGTAAATCTTAATAATAATAATAATAATAATATTTGATTACTTACCGACATGTTACTGATCAGAGAACTACACCCGTTGAAATTAATTTTTAACTAAGTATTTTCATATAATTAACGAATTTATATTTACAACGGATCCTATATTAGAGTTCAAAATCGGCCATTAATTTCATGTTAGTTTGAACGTCCATATAAGGCACGTCAAATATGGAGCGTTCGACGCCAGGAGTAAGATGATTCCGTCTGTGTTGACGCTCATATATAAAATTATTACAATTGTCTGTCCGTGTTACTAAATACCGGTAGCCTAGTGGTTTGACCTACCGCCTCTCATGTAGAGGATCGGGTTTGAATCCGGCTTCTTTTCTGAAATTATTTATGTACGAAATTTAATTTGAATTTACCACTGAGCTTTTCAGTGAAGGAAAGCATCGTAAGGAAACCTGCTCGGTGTTAGAAATATTTACGCCTTTATCTCTGTGCGCCATTTCGAACAGATCCCCAGGACAATGCTAGTATGATGAACCCAAATTTGGATAAAATTGATCAACAATCTATCTTCTTATTAGGTATACCTTATGAAGGAGGACATAGATTCGACATTAAAATACTTCGTCTTGATTCTGCAAAGTATAATTGGGAATGAAAAGAAGTCCTGCGCCAAAGCAAAATGTTACGTGTTGTTCAGGCAATAGCGAAGTAGGGCTTCAGCCTATTTGCGACAATGCTTTTCACACCGAAGTAAATTACTTGTTCGAGTTCATTTGGCTGACTGCAGCAAACCTTGCGTGGCATAGGTACCTAGTAAATTACATTTAGTTCTTGTAACTCATGAAGCCGATTGTCATGACTCTTATTACTATCACACCAAAGTTTAATTAGAGTTGCCCACTTGTCTTTATGAATTGCATGAACTGTAATAATTCATAGGTAGAATTGGTATCCGAATAAAGATGTAACACAAGCGTGGCATGTCAGCATTTCTTGTTTGGGTGGATACCGACAATGCATTTTCCAATTAAGTAAGTGTTGTATACAAAGTTTACGAATTTGGGTATGGCGAGTGACGTAGATAACGATATAAATAAGCTGCCTTCGTACGATCCAGCATCACTGATCAGCCCACCCTCCTACTGGAACCGGAACAACTGGACAAGTCTAAATCTAAATCCTGCGAACTAGAACTCTTCAAAATGTAAGTTAATATGCATTACTTATTTACATCTCACCATAACTTCATCATTATCTATTGCATCCAATACTCATTAATTATCACAGTAATCTATTCTATAAAGTCATTAAAGCAAGTGAATTTATTATAGATATCGCCTACTTATTCACTATTATTAAAATGTATCGTCGTTATTCTAGAAAAGTTGTGTTTTTATATTACTTACTAACGTTTGTATCATATATTACTACTTTGAATTACTAATTAATTTACTACATTGTTATTTAGTGAAATTGAAATCCAACGAGTGGGGAACTCGTATTTAAAAGGAGTAAATATCCGATCAATCGAACGCCTAAAATTGAATAAATAGATCTTCTATTAAGCCTACTAGGATACACTCGCTATCAAATATATCTGAGCAAAAAGGGTGATCATAAATATCTGAACATGCACTCTAACGTCTTGATAATAAGATCGTGTTCAGATATTTATGATCACCTTGTTTGCTCACATATATCTGATAGCGACTGTACTAGGTGATTATTTTCTGCACAACTTAAAAGTTTTTCGATAACTGTATTAGACAGTCTTCATAACTATGTTTTCTCAGAAAAGATCACCACTACATGACTAAACCTGTCAGCTTGCTCTGGCAATGTTACTTAAATATTTTTTGTTCAATGTTTCAATTCAATTGTTTTCTTTACAGGTCAACAGCTCGAGACCTTTTCATTTCCGATGACGAGCATGAAGACCAGCTCAGATCCAATAATAAATCAAGGAAACGATCGAGGTGCTCAAGTTCAGAGCGCTCCGAGCCATCACCGTCCACATCACGCAGGAAGATCGATGAAGGAGTTCAAACGACTTCCCAGCGCGCTAACCCATCTTCGTCAACGTCACGAAGAAAACCCGATGAACCCTCAAGTTCTGATCGCCGCGAACCGTTGCCACCTAGCAAGAAGATATATAACTCTCCACCAACCTTACCTGCCAAAAATAAAAAAATCAGATTCAACCCCATCAGCCAGACGATGAAACCAAGCATGAAGGACTTATTTGGTAGCGACAGCGAGGAGGACAACGCGAGCACGGCTCCGGAAGATACAAGAAAAGGTACACCTATATATTCGTATATAACACGAAGGCTAGCGAATGGTGTAGCTCGACAAACACATGAGGGGAAAACTGGCTCTCATTATATCGAGTTAAAGGTATACTCATGCAATGAAATTGAGAACGTTCAACCCATGAATCGCTGGCGTCACAGTGTCGTGACAATTAAAAACAGAACTGACACGGACACGGAAGCTTGGGCTCGGCTCACCGAGTATATTCTTGCCACTCGCAAGGAATTCAAACAATGCCCCCCATCGTTCAATAGTACTTATTATTAATAAATTTCGAAATTTGACATCTATCATCATATTACTTTGAAACTTAAATATTCTTATTTTTCTGTTTTTATATTTGTCTTAAAATGTATATCCAAAGTGTGCATAAATAAATAAATATATAATACTAAACATTACTTAATATTATTTCCAGCTCCATTACCATCCACCGAGTCAAGAAAAGTAACATGTGAAAAATGCAATGTTGAAATGTCTAAAACGAAATACCGATATCATATTAGAACAAATATTCACAAGAAAAATTGTTTGCTAAAATCTGAATTTGAGAACGTTGATATTATTGCTACAGCTTTTAAGAATAGAATTATGACTTATCGTTTAAACCCTGCGCAGGAAGACGAGTACCTCACTCCCGAGGCGTTCCTGCACGGGCGTTATCGAGATGTTTTAAAACTAATAAGTATATCATTATTGAAAAACACATGTATTAAATTAAATTTCGAACTGTTTGCTAACTTTGTGTTACCTCACTCGGGTAAACAAGAGTTGAAATCATTTAATACAAAATATGTTTACATTTTTAACAATACTGACATTAATGAGACATTTGATAATGCTATAGAAATATTTATAAAAAAGCTTTCAGAATTCGAGCACCATGAATCAGGCTGGTCTTTTGTTTCTGTAAGTCATTTGGAAATAAATATTAATAAATATAATCCTATGAGAGGCGGTACATATTTAGATTTACCTTCAGTGATAAAGAATAAAAAATGTTGTTTGAATATACAGAACGACGACGAACACTGTTTTCTATGGAGCCTCGTGGCTGCATTATTCCCAGCTAAAAGTAACGTTTGTAAGACAAGTTCCTATCCACACCCCACTGCTGTGTTCAATACAGAGGGAATGCATTTCCCGCCATCTTGCAAAGACATTAAATGGTTTGAATCCAATAATGATATCAGTATTAACATTTATGGATTAAGCAATAAAGGTTTAGTTACTGGACCACTATATTTAACGAAAGAGAGAAATAATAAGCATGTTAATTTATTATATCTAGAAAATAATTGCACAGGTCATTATGTTCTTATAAAGGACTTTGTAAGATTGGTTCGCGGGCAAATGAGTAAATTTAAAGGAAAGATGTACATATGTGAAGCATGTCTATCATTTTTTACTTCTGAAAACAAATTTAAGAGTCATAATTGTTCACAAGTTTTAATAGTAGTACCTGATAAAAATAGTAGACTTCGATTCAAACATTTTGAAAGAAAACAAAAAATTAATTTTGTCGTATATGCCGACTTTGAAAGTCTATTAGTTGATAGCACAGAAAGCAGTAGTGGAAATACTCATAATTTAAAAATTCACATTCCAGCATGTTTTGCTTATTATATCTGCTGTTCACATGATCCGAGCTTAAATAAATATGTTTCATACAGAGGTTCAGATTGTGCGAAAGTATTTATTCAAAAATTGATTAAGGATATAAAACGTTTACATAGAATATTAAACATCAATAATCCAATGAAACCTCTATCAAAGTTGGAACAAAAAATATATAATGAAGCTACTTCATGTCACATTTGTGGTGAATTACTGTTTGGTGATAAGGTTCGCGATCATGACCATATAAGTTCAGAATTTAGAGGGGCCAGTCATTCATATTGTAATTTAATGTTTAGAGTATGCCCATTCATACCCGTAATCTTTCATAACTTAACGAACTACGACTCGCACTTATTTATTAAGGAATTGGTGAAATATAGCGGATCAATTACTGTTATACCTAAAACTAAAGAAAAGTACATGTCAATCACGAAATACATAAAAACTGAAGGCAGTAATCGTCCAATACAAATTAAATTCATAGACTCATTCCAATTTTTGAGCTCTAGTTTAGATGTGTTAAGTAAAAGTTTAGCAGATGAAGATTACGAAAATTTATCGAGACAATTTAATGGTAAAAATGTGTCATTACTCAAAACCAAAGGAATCTATCCATATGATTACATGGACTCCTGGCATAAATATGATGAGGAAGTACTACCATCAAAAGAACATTTCTATAACACATTAAAAATGGAGCATATAAGTGACCATGATTATAATCACGCACAAAGCGTGTGGAAAGAATTTAATACAAAAAATCTCGGTGATTATACAGACTTGTATCTCAAATGCGATGTTTTATTATTGAGTGATGTATTTGAAAAATTTAGAAACATTAGTTTACAGCACTATAAACTCGATCCATGCTATTACATATCATCACCTAGTTTGAGCTGGGACGCCATGCTTCATTTAACAGGGGTTGAACTGGACTTAATAGATGATTTGGAAATGTATCAAATGCTAGAAAAAGGAATACGTGGAGGATTGGTTCAGTGTTCTTTACGTCATGCTGAAGCAAATAATAAATATCTATCGAATTATGATGATTCTGTACAGTCCTCCTATTTGCTGTATTTAGACTGTAATAATTTATATGGATATGCAATGATGAAAAGTTTACCAGTTTCAGAATTTAAGTTTTTAAATGAAGACGAAATTCAAACGTTCAATATTTATACTATACCAGAAAATGGTGAAAAGGGATTTATTTTAGACGTTGATCTTGAATATCCGGAAAATATGCACGATTTACACAGTGAATTACCTTTCGCTCCGGAAAAGTTTATTCCACCAGGTGGAAAGACACCGAAACTCATAGCAAATTTATATGATAAATACAACTATGTTATTCATTTTGTTCACTTAAAAGAATGTTTAAAAAATGGATTAATATTGAAAAAAATAAATCGCATAGTAAGTTTTAGACAGTCGACATTCTTGAAAAAATATATTGAATTGAATACAAGTCTCCGACAAGCGTCTTCAACTACTTTTGAGAAAGACTTTTTTAAGTTAATGAATAATGCTATTTTCGGCAAAACCATTGAAAACAGACGCAAACAAGTAAATGTTAAATTAGTAACAAAATGGACTGATAAAGATAATGTCACGAATAAGGAAATCGGGGCTGAAAAGCTGATTTGTAAGCCTAACTTAAAGAATATTACAGTGTTTTCTGAAAATTTTATAGCTGTTCAGTTATCCCCAGAAAAAATATTACTGGACAGACCGATTTACATTGGATTTTCAGTTTTGGAATATGCGAAACAGCATCTTTACAAATTTCATTATAACTTTATTAAAAATAAATATAGCAACAACAAAGCAAAACTTTGTTACACTGATACTGATAGTCTACTTTACTTTATTTATACAGATGATATATATCAAGATATTAAAATTCATCAATCCGAATTTGACACCAGCAATTTTGATTCAAATAATCCTTATGACATTCAGAGAAAGAACTCAAAAGTTCCTGGTTTATTCAAAGACGAGCTTGGAGGTGAGGTGGTTTCCGAATATGTTGGTCTCAGAGCAAAACTTTACTGTTTAAGTAGTTTGAAATCAAAAATCAATAAGGCGAAAGGGGTATCTAAGTGCGTTACAGAAAAACTCAAATTGTCTCAGTATAAAAACATATTGTTAGATGGCGGAACATTAAAACGTGACATGAATTTAATTAAATCAAGCAAACACACCCTCTTCTCTCAAAAACTTAATAAAGTTGTATTAAATAGTAATGATGATAAAAGACAAATACTCACGAATAAGATTGAGACTTTACCTTGGGGTCACTACAAAACAGTTTTTTAAAGCGATTCTATGGTACTAATTCATATTTTTATGAATCCAATTAGGTGCCTACTTTTGTACTTAATAATACTGTTTTAATAACATGACATTTATTTTCAACATTAATATTCATGGTAAGCGGTAATAACGGCTTTGTAACTTTGAATAATTGCTGATATATTGGATTTTAATGTACTTAATGCTTTGTAAACTATTTTTTGAGCATTTGTATAAACATTTTATGAAATAAGTTAGGCACTTAATTATGTTTTAATTATAAATTGATACGTATTTTCTATAATATACTAGTGGTAAGTGGTAATATTAATAGTATGTATAACGGAATTATAACTGTGCTTAATAATTGACAATATATTGGATTGGAATATAATACTGTGTTTTAGTATCATACACCACGGAATCAAATATATATATATATATATATATATATATATATATATATATATATATATATATATAAGGAGTCAACATTCAAGATTTTTTATTCCATCAAATGAATATGAAGCTAACAAGACAGGCAACTACATTAGAAGTAAATAATTTAGCCGTAAAAAATAAATGTAGTAAAGAAAAACATAGCAAACTTTTACCTAACAGTATTCGATGCATAATATGCGGGCCCTCGAATTGTGGTAAAACAAATGTCATGCTTAGCTTGTTATTACATGAAAATGGTTTAAAATTTAAAAATGTCTATTTATATTCCAAAACCACTTTTCAACCGAAATATTGCTTTTTAAAGAAGGTTTTTGAACAAGTTCCAGAAGTAAATTTGTTTATCTATAGTGATAATAATGAAGTAATACATCCTAATGACGCCTTTCCCAATTCAATATTCGTTTTTGATGATGTTGCTTGTGAAAACCAAATGAATATTCGGAACTATTTTGCAATGGGGAGACATAACCAAATTGATTGCTTTTATTTATCTCAAACCTATTCAAAAATACCCAAACAACTAATAAGAGACAATACAAATCTGATGATTATTTTCAAACAAGATGAAATTAATTTAAAACACATATATGATGAACATGTCAATTCTGATATGGAATGGTCACAATTTAAAAATCTTTGCACTACTGTGTGGGAACATCCGTATAATTTTTTACTCGTGAACAAAGACTGCACAACAAGTGCTGGGAGATACAGAAAAGGATTTGATATATTTATTAGTCTTGACTAATATTATGTTGAGCTTTACTTGTACGAGCTTAGTATAACCGTACCCGAATTAAATACCAGTCGTGTGAGGTGATACTTAATAATCATGGAAAAATGTGTTAAAGAGCAGTTAATTAAATCGGTCGAAAATATTAAAAACAAAATAAAGGAAATGCGTAATGAAGAGGATCAAACAGAATTAACAATGCGTAAAATGTTAAAACCTATTTCTGACCCTTTGAATGTCTTGATGGAGTCAAATAATTCAGGTAATAAATCAAGTATAAGTAAAAATATTAATATGGAAAATAATGAAACATTCAGCTTCAAAGATAATGCGAGTACTTCTACCGAGTATTACGAAGATTTTGATGATACTTCAAGTAATGTTAAAATTAATGACACCCCTGATAAATTTAAAACAAAATTAGAGACTTCATTAAAGAAGGAAGATATTGTGGAAATTTATGATAACATAAATATATCATGTGGTGTACGCAAAGAAAATGATAAATTACTCATGGGTAACTCTGTCGTCACTTTATCGGCTATAGATGACCCTGTAAATGAAAATAAAAAATATTTAATCGGCATTGATGATAAACAATATGAGCTCACTCCCGGTTTGAAGGAATTGTTGTTCCGTAAAAAACCTAACCTAGCAATAGTATCATGCGAAGATCAAGTTGTTTATAGAGATATGCTTAACCATACTAGTGTACATAAAAAAGACTACAATCCCTATGAACGAATCAAGGGTGATAAAAGTGATAAATACCGTAAAATTATAAAACCATTATTTAAGACGACTTCACCATCAACGTCATCATCATCGCTATTATTGTCAGGTGAAACTAAACTTGGAAGTGGTATACCAGCGTTGAAAAGGTATAGGACATATACTGATTTAGTTTATTGGGATGACCCCAATGAGTTAGTCGAAAGATTGAAGTTATTAATTGCTTCTAAAAACGCTGGTAATAATAATCATGACAATGAAATTGTATCCATAATCGAAGAATTGAAAGAAGCTGGCATCATCTTAGAATAAAAAGAGAAAATTCTTGATATGATTTCCAGTATTACATTGATACGCAAACATGAATGTCGACAAGTTCGGACATAACTTTTATAAGCGTAATTTTGAGTATTGCAGGAAAAACAACAGCTACAATAATAATAGTATCGATGCGGTGGACTGTGCTTTAAAGTATACAAGTGATGGCAACTTAAATGCTCAACACAAAGTTATAAAAAACATAGCAGTACCGGTTGACAGTGCAGATTGCGCGACTAAAGAGTACGTTGATAAATCGATAGGAAAATCTTTCGATGCTTTGAAGTCATTGAATCAGTTAGTTAATGATACATGCAGTAGATTAACCAATTTAGAAAAGCTTATTGAAACGAGGAAATTATTAAAGAAAAAATGAGTAAAGCAGACATTGTAAATGAAATACATAAAAATGCTAGAGTGAATTTTTTACGAAGGCGTGTAATAATGAGAGATATTGATGATCTATGGCAAGCCGATTTAATCGATATGCAAGGAATTTACAAGTTTAACCTAAATTTCAAATACATTTTGGTTGTAATTGATACATTCTCCAAATACGCTTGGGCATTTCCTCTGAAAAGCAAAACTAGAGACGAGGTATTTGATGTTTTTAAGTTACTGCTTGCTAAAGGAAGAGTGCCCAAAAATTTACAAACTGATCATGGAACTGAATTTTATAACAAAAAATTTAAAAAACTGATGGAGAAAAATATCATCAATCACTATTCAACTTTTTCTGTGAAAAAAGCTTCGATTGCTGAACGGTTTATTAGGACATTGAAATCAAAACTGTATAAGCAATTTAGTCTAAAAGGTAATTACAAATGGATGGATGGTACTTTAGAAAGTTTACTTCATTGCTATAACTACACTGTTCACAGAACAATTAAGCAAAAACCAGCTGAAGTTACTGAAACTAATAAAAAAAACATTTTAGAGATGTATTTAAACGCAGGTTCAAGTAAATTAACTTTGAAAAAGAAACTTTTAAAATCAGGAGATTATGTTCGTATTAGTAAATACAAAGGGACTTTCGAAAAAGGATATACACCTAATTGGTCCACAGAAATATTCAAAATCATAGCCGTTCAAAATACGAACCCTGTTACATATTTGATAGAAGATGCTAGACACCAACGTATTTTAGGAGCATTTTACAGGGAAGAACTTCAAAAAACAAAACATCCGCATATTTACCTTGTGGAAAAAGTAATAAAGAAAAGAGGACGAAAAGTTTTTGTAAAGTGGTTGGGTTTACCTTCAAAAGAAAACAGTTGGATTGACAATACAAACATGTTATAGTTGAGTGAAGTTGACTATTTATTATTAGAGTAAAGTTTACTATTTAAAGTAATTATCTATATTTTTATTCATTCCGTCAAGATATATGCAAGAAGACGGTCCTCTTAATTGGGTTGTTAATCATTTACCGTTCGAACTTCATCTACCTGGATATAATTATTGTGGACCAGGAACAAAACTTATAGAAAGGATAAAACGCGGAGATAAAGGTATTAACCTATTAGACGAATATTGTAAGGAGCACGATATTGCCTATTCTAAATCTCCTTTATTGAGTGTTCGTCATAAGTCTGATATCAAATTGATGAAAATGGCTAAAACACGTGCTTCTACATCTGACGCCAGTATCGGGGAAAAATTAGCAGCTAATTTAGTTCATAAAGCCATGTTAGCTAAAGTGAGCTCAGGAAGTGGATTGAAAAGAAAAAGTAAACCTAAATTTGGATTGAAGAAAAATATTAAAAATGTCATTGCTCATACAAGAAAACATCTCCAAAAGTTAAAACCCAAGGGTAAGAAATTGGCGATAGAATTAGCTTTAGCAGCTGCTAGAGAATTGGCAACGAATTCCAATATAAAGCTCCCGCGCATTATTCCTATTCCAAAAACTGGCGGATTTTTACCATTAATTCCGATTTTTGCTGGATTGTCTGCTGCTGGAAGTTTAGTTGGTGGAGCGGCGGGTATTGCAAAAGTTATTAATGATTTCAAGGCAGCTAAAAAACGTTTCGAAGAATTGAAGAGACATAATGAGCGCATAGAAGCTGTATGTATAGGAAAAGGATTACAACTTAAACCACATAAACATGGACTAGGGATTTATGTATCTAATTCAAAAAACTAAATACTAGGCTACCTAATCGAGCTCTTACTAATATTGACATTAATAAATACTCAAAAAGCATCCCATATTTTCGTGGAGTTTTTATGAGAGATAAACTTCCAAAATACCCTTATAGTTATGAATGTGGTATCGTTAATTTAGATAGCTCTGAAAACGCTGGAAGTCATTGGGTGGCCTATGCAAAAATTAAAGATTATATTGAATATTTCGATAGTTACGGTAATTTAAGACCACCGACGGAGTTAATTAAATATTTGGGTTCCTATATACATTATAATTATGACAATATTCAACAAAATCATCCCTACAATTGCGGACACCTATGTATAAAATTTCTAAAACGGTTTTGGTATAAGAAAACATGATAAATAGTCGGGGATAATAGCGAAGTGATTAGTATGGGATCATGTCTGCCACGATAACTATCACTGGAAATAAATCAACATTAGACTCATATTTCCAACCCCCTATAAATACTTCGGATGGTTATGAGTGTGGCTTACTATACTTTTCAACCACAAATTCAGTGCCTAACATAAACGCTAGAAACAATGTGTTTTCATACGGTGAGGAATGTAAACAGATTCAATTACCTCACGGTACTTACGATCTATACGATGTTGTTGATTACCTTAAAGAGCATTTAAATGACTGTGATATCAGAATTAAAGCAAATAACAACACTCTGAAATGCGAAATATTTTCCACTACCATTATACATTTTGACATACCGCATAGCATTGGATCGATGCTAGGTTTTAAAAAAATAAAATTACAAGCAAATAAATGGCATGTGTCCGAGAATCCTGTCAACATTCTTCCACTGTCCGTTATCAGAGTCGAATGTGACATTATTCAAGGATCCTATATCAACGGTTCACCGTCTCATATAATACATGAGTTTGTACCAAACGTTCCGCCTGGTCATCGTTACATAGAAGTACCTAAAAACGTTATTTACTTTCCGGTCAATAAAAGTTCATTATCTTCCGTAACTGTTAAAGTCATTGATGAGCACGGGGAGTGCATCGACTTTAGAAACGAGCATATTCAACTGCGCCTACATTTACGAAAATTAAGATGATCATATTTTATAAAATCCCTACAAATAACGTGAAAACGAGTAATACAACTCGAAGAGCTAAAGCGCAAGGACGTGTCAGCAAATTGAAAATAATAACAAAGAGTAATAAAGATTTCCTACGTAAACTCGGTTTTAAAATTAAAATATGAGTATACTTGATATAACTGGTCAGCCTCAATTCGATAATTCAATTCAAAGTTATGAAATACATACTTACAATCCCTATAACAACAGCTTCAGAGAAAATGATGAAATACGGATTCCTGTTCATCAACAAGATTCATACATTTTACCGTTTGCCAGTTTTATTTATATTGAAGGACAGGCAGTGCTGACTGATAAAGATCACAAACCACTCCAAAAAAGCGTGAACTTTACTAATAATCCTATAATGTTTTTATTTAATGATATCAGGTATGAAATAAATGGAATTGAAGTTGATCGTATTAAAAATGCTGGTGTTTCTACAACGATGAAGTCATTTGTATCTATGAACGAAGGAGAAAGTAAAGTAGCTGCCATGTGGGGTTGGAACTTAAATGGGTGTACAAGCATTGATGGTTCATTTAGCGTTATTGTTCCATTGAATAAAATATTGGGTTTCGCAGAAGACTATAATAAAATCATAATGAATTGCAAGCATGAACTTATCCTTAATAGAAATAATACTAGTCTAAATAGTGTTACGATTTCTGATAATGATAATATTCAGATAAATATACAGAGACTGCAGTGGCGTGTTCCTCATGTAAAAGTATCAGACCGTGAAAGACTATCCTTGCTAAAACTTTTAGAAAAAGACAAAGCTATTCAAATAGCATTCAGAAATTGGGATTTGTACGAATATCCGATACTACCTAAAACTACAAAACATTCGTGGTCGGTGAAGACAACTTCTCAATTAGAAAAGCCTCGATATGTTATTATCGGATTACAAACTAATAGGAAAAATACAAAAACTAGAAATTGTTCTGTATTTGATCATTGCAATCTGACTAACATTACCTTGTTCTTAAATTGTCAATACTATCCATACGAATCACTCAATTTAAAATTTGGTGAAAGCAAATATAGTATATTATATGAAATGTACACGAAATTTCGTCAGTCTTACTATAGTGTTCCTGCGGATCCGTTGCTTGACATTAAAGGTTTTAAAGATAAGGCCCCTCTGTTTGTTATTGATTGTTCAAGACAGAATGAGAATATAAAAACTGGACCAGTTGATGTGCGATTGGAAATTGAGACGTTAGAAGACATTCCTGACAATACAACTGCTTACTGTTTGATCATAAACGATCGACTTTTGGAGTATAAACCTTTAAGTAACTTGGTTCGCAAATTATCATGAACGTTATTGTGGATGTGCAAGGATTTAAAACGGCTAACAATGAATTTATTTTAAAAGAAATTGCATTGATGAGTAATAAGCAAATACAAGTATTATTATTCCGACCACCATTCCCGTTTTATTCATTAAATAAGGTGGAAAGAAGACTAGTGAGCTGGATAGAGCGGAATAGAGAAATATATTGGAACGAGGGTGTTTTACCATATTCAGAACATAAGTATATTGTAAGCAATCTACTAAAAAATAAATATGTATATGTTAAAGGACTTGAAAAAACTTCTTGGGTAAAAAAAATATCAGGAAATAATAATGTTAATAATTTAGAAGATAAGGGTTGTCCTAACTTAATGAATTTATGTAAAGAATTTAGTTTAGAAAACGATGTGTATAGTTGTGTAAATCATTCCTCAGTATGTGCCTTGAAAAATGTAATGTGTTTAAGTAAATGGTATTCAAATAATGTATTTATATAAAGGTATTCAAATAAAAATCAAATAAAAATAATAATATGTGTTTTATTCGTACATTGAAGTTATTTCCAGATCAGATGAATTAGATAGAAATAACCTTTGTAGCGGAATACCCAACTTTCAGTTAACCAAGCTACAAGAGGTTGACTTCTTAATTAGAGGAAATTTTAAGTACTTACCTACCTAGATACTATTAGACCATAGTATTATAAATACGGTATTCCTAATATATTTGATTCATTCACATAGCAAACATTACGTGTAGAGGGTTATATACATTGCTATATGTAGAAAAAATGGTTAATTACTGCTGCCCCCTTAAATGCCTCAAGTCCCCCGATACTCAAGTTGACGGCCTCGCATGTCTTCTTTGTCATGCGTATAGCTATTGTCATTGCCGATGTGTCACATACATGACGAAGAACGAAGGCTATATTAAAATAGAGAATGAGATGGAAAAGTTCATGATCATCAAACGAAAATTTGAAGATGCTGTATACTGCGATTACAATATCGATAGCGGTCTAGAATACCTGGATGAGATGAGGGAACATTTAATCCGTCTTCAACAGTTAAAGAAAAAATCGGAGCGACATGATATGTGATAATGCGTTAATATGTGTATGCTTTACGAATTAGGATTTGTTTAAGCAAATGTTATTTTAATAATAATAAATTAAAAATGAATTTTTTTTTTTTTCTTGTTTCATTCAAATCAGACGATAGTAGTAGCAATAGTAATAGTAGTAGAAGCAATAGTAGGTGGGCTTCTTAAATAGAGTTCTAGAATATATGAATCATAAGTTCTTAAATTACTTCTTGACTACATGATAACTGAGTTCTATCAGTTCTTGAACAGATTAAAGGTTG